>JAJEJO010034786.1:0-11043 GCA_020662805.1 Glaucomys volans
CTCCTGGAGTTCCTTCTCCACTATCTTCACTAATGTCACTGTCTATTCACAGATAATAGAATCTCACATATGGAAAATCCCAAGAAATTCACAAAAAAATAGCACTATTAAACAAGATAAACAAGATTGGATAATATAAGATCAATAATCAAAAATCAATTGTATTTCTAGGTACTAATAATGAAAAATGGAAAACAAAATTAAGAATATTAAGAAACAGTCCAATTCATAATAGCATCAAAAAGAATATAATACTTAGGAATAAAAGTAACAATTGAGGCCCATGATTTTCACACTTGAAAACCATAAAAAAAATGTGCCACGAAATTAAATAAAATGTGAATAAATGTAAAGATATGCCATTTTCATAGATCGGAAGACTAACTATTAAGGTGCTAATTCTTCCCAATTCATTTTCAATCAGTGTCCCAGCTGCCATTTTGCAGAAATTGAAAAGTTGATCCTAAAATTATATGCGAATCTAGAATAGTAAAAAATGATATAAAGAGCAAAGTCAGAAGACTAATACTTCCTGATTTCAAACTACAGTAATGAAGACATAGGGTAGATATGTAGATAAAATACAAAAAGGTGCTAGGTAATTTGATATAATAATAGTCTTTTCAATAAATGACACTGGGACAATTTTCAACATATGACATATACAAAAAAAAGATGAATTTAGATACTTTCCTCACAATGTCCACACACACAAAATAAACCTCACAGTACATCACCAACCTAAATTTTAAAGCTAAAAGTATAAAACTTTCAGAAGACAATTCTTATGATCCCAAGTTAAAGACTTCTTAGATACCACATCAGACATGCAATTTAGCTAAGTAGAACATGCTTATAATCCCAGCAACTCAGGAGGCTGAGGCAGGAGAATCTCAAGTTTGAGGCCAGCTTCAGCAGTTTAGCGAGACCCTACCTCAAAATAAAAAAGGAAATTTTAACGGGCTGGGGATAGCTCAGTGGTAAAATGCCCCTGAGTTCAATTCCCAGTACCATTTAAAAAAGCACAATTCAGAAAAGAAAAACTTTATAAATTGGGCTTTATCAAAAAGCCATTTTGTCTTCTTCATCCCAGTTAACTTGAGGTACTCTAGTGAAGGACTCATTTGCACTATGACCTCCTTGAGTGATGTGCAATTTGGTTCTTCTATCTTTTGTTTCTTTTTAATATGCAAAGTGAGTTTGTGCTTCAGTGTGTTTGCATAAGCTAATTTAAAATGAATTTAAGAAGTTTTCTGAAATATTTCTGTTGAAATAAATCACTTAAAATTTTTAAAAATGTAAAACTTTGCTCTTTAAAATACTCTAAGAAATGCTCTTTAAATGCTCTTTAAGAAAATTTAAAGACAAACCACACACTGAAATCAAATATTTACAAATCATATTTAATAAGATCTTTGTATTCAGAGTATGTGGGGAAAACCCCTTAAAACTCAATAAGACAACAATTTAAGTAAAATTTTGGTAAAAGAACTTGAATAGACAGTTCACCAAAGAAAATAAATGGCTAATATATGAAAAGATAGTTATCATTATTCATTAGTGAAATTCATATTACAACCACAAGAAGCTTCTGATGCATTCCCATAAAGACAGACAATAGCTGTGTGTGGTGACTTACACCTGTAATCATCCCAGCAGTTTGGGAGGCTGAGACAGGAGTATACAAGTCCAAGGCCAGTCTCAGCAACTTAGCAAGACCCTATGCAACTTAGTGAGACCCTGGCTCAAAATAAAACAAATAATAATAATAAAGAGGGTTGGGGATGTGGTTCAGTGATTAAGGACCACTATGTTTAATCCCTGGTGCCAAAAATAAAAATTAAAGAGAGAGAAGGGTGTGAGGAGAGGGAGAGGGGAACAATAATTAGATTTGGCAAGAATATATTGAAAGTAAAATCTCATGTTCTGCTGACAGGAATGTAAAATGGTTGGAAGACTGGCAATTTCTCTAAAACTTCGAAGATAATGTTTCATGTTACCCATAAATTTCACTTATTCATCTACCCAAAAGAAATTTTCAAAATGCTCGCACAAGTCTTGTATATGAATATTCATAACACCATTATTCATAGTAGCCAAAGGTAGAAACCATCAAATATTCAACAATTGGCAATGGAGAAACATATATATCCATCCAATAGAATACTATCAGACAATCAAAAGGGATAAAGTACTAATATAGGCTACAATATGGCTGAACTTCAAAAATATTATGCTAACTGACAAAGGCCAGATCCCAAAGACCACACATTATATGACTCCATTTTGAGGAAATGTCCAGAAAAGGTAAATAAATAAAAATGGATATTAGATTAGTGGTTGCCTAAGGCTAAGGGAAGAAGGGTTGCAAATAGGTATAGGGATTTTTTTTGGGGGGAGGGGTGATGGAAGTGTTCTAAAACTGAGTCATGGTAATGGTTTCTCAACTCCAGATTCACTAAGAATCATTGAACTGTACATTTAAAATGGGTGAACTCAGCATGTTAATTATGCCTTAATAAAGCTGTTAAAAATTAAACGCAGCCATGATAATAAAAAGACCATCCCAAATAAATGACTATTAATCATGTTCAACCACCCAGAACAGGATAGTGTGGATGAGTTTACCAGAAGCACAGCCTGAAGGAAAGAAAATAATTGCTAGAGGCAGAAAACTGACTTCAACAAATGAGGAGACCACACAGAGAGCAAAAAGGGCACAGCCCTATGTTTCCCATCTGTGAGAAATAGAAAGTCTGCTGATCCATTTTCAGAGTACAGCCTTAATTGAATCCAATAGTACTCATTTTAATTATAGCCCTTCCCTTTGCCCGCTCCAATGTAAAATTTAGCCAATAGTGTAGATTGTAACCCCAAGTTCCACCAATCAGGGCAAAGGACAGCGCTGTGTTTGGGATCAAAGCAGGTAGACTGCTCACCAAGGGGCACATGCTAACCAGGTTCTGGTTGCATATCCTTCTGGCAGCAGTAAAATTTGCCTTGCTCACCCACTTTTAAGCATGTTGCTTGATTTTTGCAGCACCTTGGTATTTCTAACACCATCCAGGAGGTTTGGGGGAGGGTAAAAACCAATCCTGTTTCTGCATCCACTACTATCAACCTTATGCCTTTCCAAAAGGAAAATAGATAGCAAATTATAATTTATGCTATTCTGAAAATCCTAAGAGAGGTATGCCTAGTGAAGGAGTCCTGATTTCCAAACAAGTATTTTAAAATCAAGTATCAGATGTCCTGCCAAACAGAAGATCTGTAAGGAAATTATTGATGGTTAAGGAAGATTCAATGGGACCACACCCATTTTGCACACTAGAAAAAGGTCCATATGATTCATCTGAATCTGAATATCTCCTGCCACACACACTCAACAGATGAATAACCAATTTTCATAGATAATCATAATGGTTGCCATTTATTGGGCACTTAATGTGTGGCATTGTTGTCGAGGCTTTAACCCTCTCAACAAAGGTAAACCCTCTAGGCAGGATCTATCTATCTCCACTTCAGATGAGGAGTGCAAGGCCCAAAGAGGTTATCAAACTCACCAAGGTTACACAGTAGTAATTAATGAAGATGAGTTTCTTCTCCCGGAGCCTTTTAACTGCAATGGCCACATTCTCTATAGCAATAGTTCTCAAGCTTTAAAAAAATATATATTCTAGAGAAAAAAAATACATTTTAAGTCATGACCCTGAACATATAGGCACATTTATAAATGAAGTTTCAAGAAACAGTACTCACCCTCACTCTGCATAACACACTGATTCTATTAATCTTATTTTCTTTTTAATATTGTGGTCTATTCATACCATTAAATCCATTTCATGACATACAAGTGGGTTGCAATTCACAATTTTAAAAACACTCCTATACATAAAAACCTATATGGATGCTCCTCTATTTATGATGTGATAATGTCCCAAAAAACTTACCATAAGTTGAAAGTATGGTAAACTACCTAACTTACCACACATCACAGCTCACTGTAGAGTCAGTTATTTCCCCTCATGATTACAGAGCCAGCTGGTAGCTGTGGCTCTCTCGTGCTGCCCAGCTTCACCAGAGAGGATGGGACCACATAGTACTAGCCCAGGAAAAGATCCAATTCAAATCCAAGCATGGTTTGTACTGAATGTGTATGACTTTTGCACTATCCTAAAGTTTAAAAATCATAAGTCAAACCATCATAAGTCAGGGACCACCTGTATATGTCATATGGAGGTGAAGATTCAAGACCTCTTTAAATATGCTATACAAATAAAGTGCCTGCCAATCTGCTCACGCATGGAAAGAGGAAGAGAAAGCTAAAGTTGGATCGAATCATCCACTGGATAGCCCCTACTCAAGGGTACAGTAAGCCTGAATGTGGCTATGGAAGGAGGAGGAAAAGACAGTGGCAATCCAATTAGCCTGAAATGAAATACACCTGTTATAACAATGTCTAGCAATTGAAAAATCTCATACTCTCCTAGGACCAAAATAGGACTCTGCTATTAAATTCACCCTGCCTTAACCCCACCTTTGACACCTTATAGACAGGGGGCCTGTGAGATGTCATACCTGTACAGCTCTAGTCCTCACACCTCCTACCCCCACTGACAACATAAAACTCAGATCCCAAATTTAGAGACATTCAGAGTTCCTTCTGGGGCTGGGGATGCAGGTCAGTTGGTAGAGTGTTTGCCTGTCAAGCACAAGGCCCTGGGTTCAATCCCCAGCACCACACAAAAAAAGTACAAGCCAAAGTTCCTTCTGTTTGATTTATCATTACAAACATAGTTTTTCTTTATTTGAACATCTTAACCAAATGAAAATATTTTTAAATAATTTCCTGTCTACATATTTCCACTTTATTAAAATGAAAACATACCTAGTTGTCCACACGCACACACCATTTCACTCTGGTATTTTATTTTGTGCCTTTTTGAGGACAGTGCTTTTCTTTTGCATTAATCTTGGTAATCCTAGTAGACTTCCCCACAATTCATTTCTCTACCAAGTTGCCTCTGTTTGCTTAGATTTTCTGCCGATGTAAGTGCTTGGGCAGATCAAAAAGGTGAAGAGGGGATTAGGGAAGCCCATACTGAAGGTCTTAAGCATGTGTGTTCTCAATTCTTTTCTTGATCAGGGAGATTACTCTGGAAGAGTTATCTCTGTCTACTTAAGAAGAGAGGCTGCAGGATTCTGTTATTGAAGGGTTGTTAAGGATTACCCCTTTTTCCTCTGTCTTTAACTATTGCATTCCTAAGACAACTCCTTCGTAAAGCCCCTGCTTCAAAGCAGACCTTTGAGGCAAAGTTTTCTGCAAGGAAATTGGATCTAATATTTCCTAATCGGAACTTCTAATTACCAGTCACTACCCCATCCCAACTGCTTCTCTTCACCACCTCCCCCATCTTCCCATTATCCTTCCTCTCAGCAGCTTCAGCCTAAAGTCCAGAAGCCAATTTAGTTCTTTTTCCTCTTTCACCAACTCCATACACATTAGCAAACCTTATCATTCTTCTTCTAAAATAGATTTCAAATCCATTCACTTGTTCCCATCTCCCTGCTCCTAAGTCATCATCTTCTCCCACTGAACTACTGCAATGGCCCACAAACTGACATATGTCCTTGCTTCTGCTTCCCATTCATTCTCTATCCAGTAGACAGAAGATCTTACAAAAACTTAAAGCAGACCATGTTCTTTCCTTGCTTAAACTCAGTAGATTTCCACCATAGTTAAAATAATGATAAACCTGACAAACCTCCTTCTACTATCCCCCACTAGTTCACTGAACTAGAGTCTCCATGGGTTTCTTACCTATCTTCAAATATATCATACTTGTTTCTACCTAAAAGCATTTGCACTTCCTGTTCCATCTGGTTGGAACACTGTTCCATCAGTTCGTCACATGTCCCTCTCCCTTCTGGTCTCAGCTCAAATGCTACTTCCTCAGAGAAGCTTCCTATGACTACATTATATATTGCTCTTTACACCCCATGCACTCAGTATCACATCATCCTATTGCATTTTCTTTGTGGAAACGATAGAGTTCAGGAAATACCACCCACAAAATATGCTGCATTGGTATGCTGACAACTGCAAACTGAGGTTACTTGGGAAACAGGAATGCAGGAAGGAGCTTCCTCTGACCTTCTCTTATCTGCCAAAGACAGATCCTCCAGAAGGAATACACTTGTCATGAATACCCCACGGAGAACTCTCATCAACTAGGAAAGGCCGGTTCCTATCACAGGAGAGGAGACTGAAAGTTGACACCATGCCCAGACAGACTACGGCCTATTCTTCTGAGGGTTGCTCTGCATAACATTTAAAAATATATATTTTTAGTTGTAGATGGACAAATACCTTTATTTATCTTTATGTGGTGCTGAGGATCTAACCCAGTGATTCACACATACTAGTCAAGTGCTCAACCACCGAGCCACAACCCCAGCCCTCTGCATAACTTTTATCATCTGAGAAACCTTTTATCAGTATGACAAGACAATCTTTATTCACCATACAATTGTTTTCTTTTCCCTCTCCCTGTCTATCACTTGTATCACCATGCCCTCACACTCCAAGTTTCTATTCTTTCCTATAGTTTAGTATCCTATATAAGCTTCAATCATTTGAGCCTTTTTGGGATCTCATTTTGTGGAACTCCCAGACATACACATATAACTAAATGTATTTTTCTCCTGTTAATCTGTCTATGGTCAGTTTATCTGTTTACTTATTTATTTTTGCACTAGGAATTATACCCAGGGGCACTCTACCACTGAGTCACATCCCCAGTCCTTGTCTTTTAAATTTTGAGACAGAGCTGAGAGTGGCCTCAAACTTGTGATCCTCCTGCCTCAGCCTCCAGAGTTGCTAGGATTACAGGCATATGCCACCACATCCAGCATCTGTCAGTTTATTTAATAGACTCAATTATTGAACCTTCAGGGATAGAGGGAAAGTTTTCCCTCCCCTATAGTCAGTCAACTTCTCAGAGAAGTCTACCATGACTGCCCAATCCAATAGTCTCCACCTACCATCTATTTAACTTATTTCATTTCCTTCCTAGCACTTATCACTATTTGAAGTAGTTTTACATACTTACTTATTGTGTCTATCCCAAGAGAATGCAAGCTCCATGAGAGCAGAAACTATTGTCTCCCTTATTCACTTTTGGATGGCTCTTCCAAAGTGAACACAGAATAGCTGGCACCAGGAGGGTACTACATTAATAGTGAATGAATGACCTGGAGTGCTACACTATTTCTGACTTCCTTTTATACATCTACTAATGTACAAATAATATAAGCTATCAGTCAAATGTTTTAAGTAAGCTCTTTTCCAATGCCTTCCTTAATGACATCAAGGACAATAAAACTATGAAAATCTAACTGAGCAAGTAATTCTGTCCTCGTCTACTCTGGCTCATTTATACTTCTTATCATAATTCATTGATTAAAAAATATTTACTGAGTAATTAGCAAAAGCCAGACACTCTGTTAATCACAGGTACATCACCCAATTGGAACCTTCAGTTTTTAACCTTTGTTAGCAATTGGTGAAATTGTATACATGACGTAGCCAAATGCTAATTGCAATTATATATGGAAAAGACAACAACTTTCATTTGATATTGGACAATCAGTCAGAGGTCTGGTAATAATTTGTTGTTTCCTTAGAAGGAGCTTTGTGCCAAACAGAAAGGTTGAATTTTTTTTATTAAGAAAAAACTGAGAATTACATGGAAGAAAGTTGTACTATTCAAATATGGAATTTAATTATTGGGGGATAGAGAACTGATTTTCTCCTAAAAATTAGAAAGGTGGGTGGGTCAAAAAAGTGGGTGAATTTCTTTGAAATCCACAGCATATAATTAGTACAAGAAACTGGTTCTTTGAGCCAGAAGAGCACCATTAGGGCATCTGTTTCAATTACAAACTACTTTGGTTTAGACATGAACATTCAAGAAGTTATTAATATTGCACAGAACCATTGAATATTGAAGCTAGAAGGAAACCTGGCACTCATGTCATCAACTTTCCTCAATTTATACATGAGGTCCCTGTAGCCAGACCATGTAAGTGACTCATCCAATGTTTCATAATAAGTAGTAGCCATGTTAGAATTAATAGTCAGGTTTTCTGGTCCATTGGTGCAACAGTTTGTTGCCTATCCACTGCCATTCCCCATTTCCTGCTCCCCTGCTAAAAACAGGCATATTCAAGAAACAAATTCTGTGATTTCATAGAAGAAAGGTTCTTTCCCTGGTCTTAGGGGATAATCATTAATGGAGAAAGTAATCCTCACGTATCCTTTGGCCAGTATTGGTCTGCCATGAACCTATGTCCAATTTCTGGCTAAGGAGATTTTTTGCTTGTTTGGGTGATTCAACCCAGGGGTACCTTATCACTGAGCTACATCCCAGCTCTTACTCTTTCAGACAAGGTCTTACCAAGTCACTGAGGCTGGCCTTAAATTTGCAGTCCTCCTGCCTCAGCCTCCTGAGTTGCTGGGATTACTGGCATGGCCACTGCACCGGACTCTGGCTAATCATATCTGAAAGAGTCTTCTGATAATGTATCACTTCCCCTCTCTCCCCTCAAAAGAGAATCTGAGAAGGAAAAAAATCTCCTTCCACATTCTTTCTGCCTTGAATTCAGATGTGATGCCTAGATTATGCTAGTTATTTTGCAACCAAAAGTCACTTCAATAGAATAAGCACAATAGAAATAGAAAAAAAAAAGTCTAGGTTGTTGAGACAATAACAGTCACCCAATTCTAGACTTCTAGAAAAGTAACTCCCAGCTTTCCCCCTCCCACACACAACTGGAGATTGTACCCAGAGCCTCACATGTGCTAGGCAAACTCTACTACTGACCTATATTCTCAGCATTTTATTTTTAATTTTATTTTAAATCAGGGTCTCGGACTGGGGATATAGTTCAGTTGGTAGAGTGCTTGCCTCGCAAGCACAAGGCCCTGGATTCAATCCCCAGTGCTGCAAAAATAAATAAATTAATTAATTTAATTTAATTAAATAAATACATCAGGTTCTCACCCTGTTTGTCAAGGCTGACCTTGAATTTGCAATCTTCCTGCCTCAACCCTCCCAGCTTCTTTAAACCACTCTTATCAGATTTTCCATTGCTTCTAGCAGAACAAATTCCTAACTTGTACGACATCCCCGAGAATTCCAGACTGTGACCTTGAGAGATGGCAACACATATTGCATGACTCCTAAGTATCAAAAAAGGTGGGCAATGAAGAGAGGTAGAGAGAAGAATCTACAATTGCAGGTCCCTACCTCCAATTTGAACGTGAGCAGCCCTTTTTCCCTCTGAGTCACAAATTGAACTTACACAAAAGCTTTTATTGAAACAAAATATCCATGGTCTAGAATCATTTTGAGAATTGTTGCAGTATGCCATGCTGGTCTATGCTTTCAATAAATGAAACCACAAATAAAAATGCACCAGGGGAGCTCAATAGGCAAATTAGTTCCCTGGAGATGTCTATTGTAAAGAGATGAACCATCATTTTTTCATATAGAAATAGGGATTTCACACATAGGTTCACTTAGAACAGAGTGAGTTTGTCATCTCCTTCACCAGGTCCCTTGAAATTGGCCTCTGGGAATACAATGATCTTCTCATTCCTTTCATTCTCATCCACTGGTTTGTCCTCTGATACTTTCAAGCAGATAAAATAATAAACATTACCAGTCATGATCAGCATCAACTCCCATTTAAAGACTAAAGAATAGAGAAAAGCTCAGTCAGCCACTGTGGGGAATGGGCTTTCCTGTCCATTGGAAAGCTGGGAGCAGGAGCATGGTTCAGGGACACCAGGACTGGTCACTGACTGGTTTCTCCTGTAGGATAAGGACATAGTCCTTGCCTGGGATGTTTATTCACAAACCAGGTGAGTTTGATCTTTGTAAACCCTTTTCTAATCAGTTGGTGATTACCGACATAAGCACTTGTAGAATGGTAATATAAGACTTCAGGAGAAAAGGAGAGTCATATAACCAGAATTTAGGGATTTACCAAACTCAGGTAGGATTCACATGGGGAGAATATCTGTTGAAAGTACAAGCCCAGTGGGGACTCCCAGAGAAGGAAAAAATGGAAACAGCTATATTGTCCACTTATACTGTTGTAGCCCCTTGCCTATACCCTTGCCTTAATTGGGAAGTTCAAGTATGTATGCACACATACATATCAGATATTTCTTGTGACCATCTTCCATCCTCCCAGTTCACTTTTTACCCCATCTGTTGCTATGACAACTGGATATATGCATGTGTAATTTGGTTACACTTCAGTTCAGCTCACTGTGTGCCTGGCTCTCTGAACCAAGATCTTTCTGATGCAATATGGGCTATCATTAAGATTCATGCATGGGTGAAGCTGGGAAAGGAAGCCAATATCCAACGGGGCATCCCCCTAACCAATGGAGGACTGGAGTTGGTGAATATCTTCTGTTTCCAAGACAGTTCTAAGGTGCAACCACTATCTCCTCAGAAGCTTCCAGAAGGATTGTGCCCCAGTAGCCCACAGCAATGACCATGTTGACAATGCACCCGTGGAGTGATTCTCCCTCCTTCCCTGTTTCACTCTTCCCAGTTGCTATGATTTTGATATGGTTTGAGTGTGCCCTCAAAAGTTCAATATGCTGTGTGATCCTCAGTGTGGCAAAGTGAGAGGTGCGGGAACCTTTACAAGGTGGAGCCTGGTGGAAAGTAATTAGGTCAGAGGAGGCATCACCTTAAGAGATTAGCATAGTTCTCCCAGGTCCCTGGTTAGTTCCAATGAGAATGTGTTGTTATGGGCATCTGTCACCTTCTCCAACTCCCTCTTCCACAGGCACCATTTGCCTCTCTAGTGTGCACTTCCATCCTTTTGCCATCTGCCATGTTGTGCAGTAAGAAGGTTCTCAGAAGATGCTGAACAAATGAAGCCACCTGATTTTTGACTTTCAACCTCCAAAAATGGAAGCTAAATATCTGACTTTATCCAGTGTCAGTTATTTTGTTA
>JAJEJO010034892.1:0-13145 GCA_020662805.1 Glaucomys volans
GGGTGTTGCAGAGGAAACCAACTTCTGTGAAGGGACTCTAAGAGATTTGTCCTTGTGATTGATCTCCATAGAACATTCCAGGATCTTTCTCCAGCTGACAGTGGGATGAAAGTGCATTGAGGAATGGGGGCCAGATTGTTTGTTGTATGCAGGTTTAGTAACTGATCACCAGTGCACTTGCTGAGGATCTACACTCCTTCCCCTATTTCTGACTCTAACCTGAAGCTTCCAAGTGATACTGCATTAAGCATATGCAGATTTAGCTCTCCTGGCATATAACCTGGTAGGAAAGGTCTTCCTTAATCACAACAAGTACACCCAAGAACTTCAATTTACAGAAGTACAGATTTGCATATGGAACAGTCGCTCATGACTCTGCATCAAAACATTGCAAATGTAAGCATCTCTGTTATGATGCAACAATGAAGACACAATACATGTGAAATCCTAACCTGAAAATTAGAGAAAACAATGGAAATATGAATGGTGTGATAGGACTTAGGACACAGGAAAAGGCAAACCTCCACCATTTCAAAGTTCCCTGCACTTATTTGTAGAAATTGCAAACATGCACACAAATTACACCACATAACTAATGTCTCTGATTTCATTTTTTCCATAGGATCACTTTAAATAGGCTTTTTACGGTCATCCCTGAACTAACATCAGAATCAAATAATTCCCTTTTCCTTGATAAAAATCAGAACATACCATCCTTCACCCACCCCTACACAGCATCTCTTAAGTTATCCCTCAAAATTAACAAATGTTTGAAACAAATGCTTTATTAGTAATAAACCTGGACCTCGAGTTATACAGGGATACCAGACTTTTCATAACTATGGCTCCTAAATGATATCAGCAGAAGTTAACTTATACATTCAGTGCCACCTCATACAAGTCTTCAACAAATCATGTGTATAAAAGTGCAAAGCACAGCAAACTGAGTGCATCCAGGGCCATGCATAGCTGTGTATTTTCTACATCTCTTGGTTTTCAAGATTGTGGTTGTGTTGGAGAAAATTGAGGTGTAGCACCCCATTTTTTTTTCCAGAGGGACTGCAGTGAGACACCTAAAGTTTCTCCTTCAAATACTCTAGTGTCCATAGTATTTGGAAGGTCATTCCCTGCTGAAAGGCAGCAATTACATCTCATATGTTTTCAGCATGACCTTCAAAAGCAAAAAATGCAGAGGAATTGAATTTACAACCCAGTGAGCATTGTCCTGTTGTTGAACTTGCTGATGCAATATACATGCCAGTAACATAGGTTTTCGTGAATGTCTTGGCTGTTTTCCTACCTGTGCTGCACATACCGCCTGCAGTCACAGAAGGTCATATGACAGCACAATGGTTTCACAGCTACCATGATAGCTTGAATATCCTCAGGTTCTGGCTACAGTTGAGGACGCTTGAAGAAATGATCCTGTGCCTCTGTGCAGGGAAGAGGGAAGAGGAAGCAGGTGAGTCCCAGAGTTCTTCTGTTTTCCACAAAGGAGAACCTCTTAACCTTTTGACACAAGAGAAGAGGAATGAGGGTGTGTAGTGGGCATGTCCCAGGGGCTTTTATATATCTGACTTCATCCAAGATAAGGGAAATTGTTGACATGAAATGTTCCCATACTCTCCATGTCTGCAAGGTGGCAATATGCTCAATAGGCCACAGAAGGCATTATGATTTCCTGGAAATGGGTACCACCTGCAGGCAATTGGTCCCCACCAGAGAGTAGTGGACCAGGGAATAGTGGTCCAAGGAGTAGCTGATCAGGGAGAGAATGAGTTTCCTGAGTACATGTGGGCAACCAAGGCTAACACAGTCCTCAGGAACATGGGCCTACAAAGACACTCCTGCTGCTCTGGATTCAGCTGGTAGATTTTATGTTGGAAAACTGGTCTAGGGCATTAGCATCCACTCACAAGGATGGCCAATGACATTTCAGAGAAGAGGAGTATGTGGGGCAGCTCAGCTGGTTGTGTGAAATTAAAACTGTGAAACAAAGCACGGACACTGCTCTGATGGCAAACCTTTCCACAAATCACCCAACAGATGACAGCTGGTATCTGGGATTTAGGACTTCTATGTACAAGTGAGGAGTGACTGAGCTCCCCAATGTGGAAAGGAGGGAGTTCCTCACTAAATATGTAGGATGGATGCTAGCAAGTTGTTGGCAATCTAGGAGAGGCATTCTATGCTCACTCCACTGGCCAGGCCCCACCACTACCGCTGTTGACTTACAATTACAGTGCACTGAGACATCATCTTGCTATGAGTTTTGATGGGGTTCTTTAACACATTCTTTCATGTAGAAACACTTTCACAATCTGTCTTCACTTAAGGTATAATTCTCTTGACCTCCCTATTGGCTCTCTGAAAAAGAAACTGCAAATTTCTGAGGACGCCTTAAACTGCAGCTTGAAGATGCCAATATCAGGACAGTGTCACACACCCTGGATAAATGATCCTCCAAAAGCATTAAATTGAGGGATGAAAAAGTGTCTGATGAGTGCAGGATGAGCATATTGTTATAGGGCATCACAGGAAACTTGAGTATGCATCTGTCTGAAATGTAGGAATGATAGAAGGCTGGATATGAATATTCAAACAGGGAGGAAAAATCACATTTCTTGTGCTCTAAATGAAGAAGGGTGATGGAAAGGAAACCAACTTCTGTAAAGGGACTCTCGAAGAGGATGTCCTTGTGAGTGGTTTCCCCAAACATTCCAGGAAAATTCTTCAGCTGTCAAGTGCTATGCAAATACTGCAAGAAGGTGGGACCATGTTGTTCTGTAATCAAGGATTGTTACTGAACACAAATGCAATTGCTGAGGACCTAAAGTCCCTCCCCATTGCTGACTGTACCCTGAAGCTTACAATTGATGCCTCATTAAGCATATGCAGATTTAGCTTTCCTGATCTATGACCTAGTAGGAAAGTCCTTTCTTCACCCCAGCACATATACCCAAGAACTTCAATTTACACAAGTACAAATTCTTGTATAGACCATTGAATGATGCCTGTGGAGATAAAGTTTGCATCTCACCCTCACGAATCTAAAGAAAAACATCTCTGCTATGATGCAACAATGAAGAAAAAATGCATTTAAAATCTTCACTTGAAAAACAGAGAAAGCAACAGAAGTATGAAAGTTGTGATAGGACTTAGGGTGCAGGAAAGAGATGCTACAGCATATCAGAAATCCAAGTCCTTATTTGTAGGAATTACAGGCATCCACACCAATCATTCCACATAACTAATGTCTCTGATTTCATTTTAAGGTTCAAGGCCAGTTTCCTGGATCAGCAATGTGCTGGGTGTGTTCAGACCAGGAGGAGGGATATCATAGGGCCATGCCCTTGGGGACTCTGCTAGGCTTGGTGACCCACTCATCTTTGGACACCATTGCAACTCTCCCTGGTCCACTACACCACGTGGGGAACAATTTTCTGCAGTGGGGTTCAAATTTCCAGAAAATCATGATGACTTCTGCTACCACGTGAGCTCATCTCCTCCCCAAGGACATGGACAGTATGACAGCCTGTGAGGCTTCAGCAAGTTCACTTATCTTGGATAGTCAGGTGTCTCAGATTCAGAGGGGTCACACCCACAACACATCTTGCTTCTCTTCATATGAGCTAAGAGGTTGAGATCCCTTTGTGCCCAACCAAAGAACCCTGAGACTTGCCTCTTTCCTTCCTCTCCCACTAGCACAGCTGAACCAGCACTTGTCTTCATGGATCCTCAGCAACAGCAACAACATGAAGAGGGTGGGGTTGACATGGCAACCATGACTCCATTGTGTGTCATATGGCCTTTCTGTGAGTTCAGGCAGTGTGCTCAACACAGCTCGGATTACAGCCAAGCCATTCATGCTGAAGTGTCAGAAACAAGCTGTGGAAAGAGAAAAATCCTGCATTTTCCTACTTGAGAAACAAAACTGCATGCCCTTCAAAAAGAAACTCCCACATGTCAACTCCTTCCACCCTGCATACTGCAGATCTCATCTCCTTTACTCTCATGTCTCAGGAGCACTGGTAAAATGTTTAGTCATTACTGTGTGGCATCAAAACCAGAATAGCCGCATTTTGCAGAGAAATGAAGGCCTGACAATTCAAAGGAAGGACTTTCTGCAAATACTCTCCCTGAAAAGAATGTTGAGAGGAAATCCTGCAAAAATAACTACTGGACATTTTAAAATGAATGTGGATTCTTTTTCTCTGAACAAATATTATTCATAGGCTCATAAATCCTGTAAGCCAGTATCTCTTCTGTTTCCCTATAAATATTTACAGACTGTGCCTCATGAAGTTGCTGAGGCATTTCCTTATTCAGGGAAACTGACATTGCCCCCAAATCCAACTTTTCCAAGTACGCACAATCCTGAGGTGAAACGCAAGATCCAGCACCTTCACAAGGATATGCATTTGACTCACCTGCTTAGAATTACCTCAAGGAAAATGTCAGGAGGATTGAAAACAATGAGACAGGTGTGAGCAGTTTTCAACTGTATAGACATGGTGTTCAGGTGTGAAAGATTCCCTCAATTTCATTGATCCCAAAGACCAGAATTTATATTTCCTACAAATGACTACTTCTCCTACTGTCACATGCATCCACACTTCCCTCAAATAATTTTATGCTCATTGAACAGCTGCATCACTCTTGAAATGAAAACAGAGAGGGAAAAATCATTCTCTCCTCATTACTCCATAGACATTGAGATATTACCTTCCACAAAGCATGCTGGCTGGATTGTTCTCAAACCAATCTACAGAATTTGATAGAAATTATTTAGCATGCGGTGGGTGGTTTTTTCAAAGCATATCTCATATTCATGTCTGCAGACCATACAGTCTTCTACCTTAATGAGCCTCTTCAGATCATGCCAACCCTCCACTATTTCAACATTACCTCCTCCATTCAATCAAGTGAACACAAAATTGTTGGATAAGCACTGGATATAATTGGAATCCCATTGTAAAGAGAGCATTCAATAAGAAACTGTGGTGTCAGCCAAAGGTGCTTCCCCATAGACCTGGATTGCTTAAGAGGCAGTGCTCCTGAAGATGAGGCAACTCTCAGGCACACAGAGGTCATAGTGATTTCATTAACATGTAGGCAAGTGTATTGAATCGGCAAGTTCTACAAGATGAAAATGTCCACTAGGGTGTAAATTGATTCTTTTCCATTTTCCATTTTGAAACCTATTCAGGTTTAGCACATATTGGGATTTCATTATAGCCTTTCAGCAAGAAATGACATTGGAAATATCTCCTGCACTATTGTTTGCAATGAAGAAATTTTATGGGGCACACTCCAGTCTGTTTGCCAGAGAAGTGGCCATATACTCAAAATTGTCCAACACAACCATATTATCAACTTGAATATAGAGAAATGTAGACAAATCATAGCTGCACATGGCCCTTGATTATTCAGTTATTTGGGCTTAGCATGTGTATACAAATCATTTTTTTAAGATTTGTATGAATTGGCACTGAATACATAAATTATCTTATGCTGATATCAATCAGGACTCACAGAGTTTATGTAAAGCCTGAATTCCCTGTATCATTTGAGGTCCAGATTCTTCCTGTCCTCATGAGGCACTTGTTTCATGCCTCATATCCCAATATGCCTGTTGAGGCATTCATGGAAAGGTGAGGTGTCACACCAGATGTGGTGTGATGTTTCCCAATTCAAATTCCCCTAACACATCCAGCTACCCATCATACTCCTCTGCTTTGAAATATCATAGGCCATCATTTTGAGTGGCTTCTAAGGCCCTAGGACAGTTTACAGACTCAGCAATGTACCAGGTGACTAAAGATCAGGAGAAGTGTCTTCCAAGGGCTATGCTTCTGTGGCCTCTGCTAGGTTTGGTGACCCACTCATCCTCAATCGCCACTGCATCTCTCCTTGGTCTACTACACCTGTCTTCATCAGGCACTTGTTTCATGCCTCAGTATCACATCCTTCAAGAATCATTGTGCCAGGGTGTGTGACCCTGACCTGTAGTTTGTATCTAGTAGCTGCTATTTAAGGTTTCTTTGGAATTTTGCCAGAGGAACTTTGTTCAGACAGGAGATAGGCAGGTCAAGAGAATTACACCTTAAATGAAGACACATTCTGAAGACCAATTGCCTGCAGTGGGGTCCCCATTTTCATGAAATCCTGATGTCTGCTGTGGCCATGTGACCTTATCGCCCCCTACAGGACATGTATAGTATGGCAACTTGTTAGACTTCTGCAGGATCCCTTATCTTGCATTGAGTCAGATGTCTCAAACTTAGAGTAGCTGCACCCACAACACACATTGATTCCTCTTCTCATGGGCTAAGAAGTTAGGATCCCTTTAGCTGCAAACAAAAGAACCTGTAATTTACCTGCTTCCCCTTCCCTTTCATGAGCACAGCTGAGCTAGTTCTTTTCTTAATGGTTCCTTAGCAGCAGACAGGACCTGAAGAGGTTGCAGGTGCCATGGCAACCACGACACCATTGTGCTGTCATATGACCTTTCTGTGACTGCCAGTGGTATGTGCAGCAAAACAAGGATGACAGCAAGTCATTCATGGAGACCCAAGTATCCCAAATGCACCAACAAGCCCTGGGAATACAAAAAACCCTGCATTTTCCTTCAAGCCAGACCACTCCACACCATTCCAAAAAAACTCCCACAAGACAGCCCTTTTCTCTCTGCATAATGTAGCTCCCCTCTCTTTTGCTCTCATGTACCAATAGCACTGGTAAACAGCTAGGATAACAGAGAAGCCATTCATGGAGACCTAAATTGCCCTACCCTTGCAACAAGCCCTGGGAAAGAAAAAATCTGCATTTTCTTCCACAAGTCAGAACAATCCGTGTCCTTCCAAAGCAACTCCTGCATGCGAGCCCCTTCCATTCTGCATTCTGTACCTGTCCTCTCTTTTTCTCTCCTGTTCCAGGAGCACTAGTCAACAATTTAGGCATTTCTTTGTTTGATCAAAACCTGGGTAGCATCATTTTGTGGAGAAGTGAAGGACTGACACTTCAAAGACAGGACTTTCTACAAATACTCTCACTGCTAATAATGTTGAGAGGAATTTCTGCAAACATAAACACTGGATGTCTAAAAAATGAATTGGGATACTTTTTTCTCTGAGCAAATATTACTCATGGGTTCATGGATCCTGTGAGCTATCACCTCTTCCAATACCCTATACATATTTACACACTGCCTCATGAAATGGCTGATATTCCCTTATTCAGAGAAACAGACAATGCCCCTAAAATCCACGTTTTTCAAGCACCCACATACCTCAAGTAAAAAGCAAATTCAGCACCTTCACTGGGATATACATATGATCCAGCTACTTAGAATTTCTTCAATTGAAAGATCGAGAGGAATTTGAAGAATTAGACAGGTGTGAGCAATTTGCAACTGTAAAGGCTTGGTGTGCAGGTTTAAGGGCTTAGTGATAGATTCCCCCAATTTCATTGGTCCCAAAGATCAGAGTTTATAATATTTCCTAAAAATTCCTACTCCTGTTACTGCGACTCACCCCCATGATGCACTCTGATGATTGGTTATTGAGGAGCTACATCACTCTTTTGCCTTAATGGTACAGAGAAAAATCTTTCTTTCCTCATTACTCCCAAAATTGGAAGTTGACCAGCAACAAAGAAGCTGACTGGATTGTTCTCTAAGGTGATCTACATAATTTGATTGAAATTATTGGGTTGAGCTTTGGATGTATTATTCAAATCATATCCCATAGTCAGGTCTTCAGAACATGCAGTCTTCTACCTTAATGAGCCTTTTCAGATCATGCCAACCCTCCAGTGTCTCAACATTTCCTCCTCTGTTCAATCAAGTGAACACAAAACAGTTGGATAAGTATCAGATTGAATTGCAAGTTCATTCAAAGCAGAATATTCAGTAAGAACCTGTGGTGTCAGTCAAAAGTCCTTCCCCATAGACCTGGATATATTAAGAGGCAGTATTCCTGTAGATGAGACACCTCTCAGGAATACAGACGTCATAATGGTTTCATTAATCTGATGGAAAGTGTATTGAATCAGCACCTTCTACAAGATGAAAATGAAACCATGGTCTAAAATTGATATTTTTCCATTTTCTCCTTTTGAAATTCAAGATTAGCACATACTGGGATTTCATTGTTGCCCTTTAGCAAGAAATGGCATTCAAATTATCACCTGCACTATGGTTTCTGAGGGTAAAACTTTCTGGGCTACACTCCATTTCCTCTGCAAAACAAGTGGACTTTTGCACCTCAATGTTTTTAATACAACCAAATTTCCAACTTGAATATAGAGAAGTACACAAAACACAGATGCACATGGCCCTCGATTATTCAGTTATTTTTGCTTTGCATTTTTATAGACATCATTTATTAAAGACTTACATGAATTGGCACTTATTCCATAAATTAACTTACATTGATATCATTCAGGAGCCTCAGGGTTTATGTAAAGCCAGAATTCCCTGTATCATTTGAGGTCCAGGTTCATCCTGTCCTTAACAGGCACTTACTTCATCCCTCAGTTTCACATCCTTGGAGAATCATTGTGTCAGTGTCTGTGACACTGACCTATAGCTTGCATCTTCAAGTTGCTGGTTAAAGTTTCTTTGTTATTATGCCAGAGGGCTTTTTTCAGATTGGCGATAGTCAGGTCAGATTTATTCCTTAAATGAAGACACATTCTGAAGGCTTTTCTGCAAACAAGTGTGAATGGAAGGGCACCTTGGACAATCATAGCAAGAAAATGTCTGATGCACCACAATTGTAAGGAGCAGCAGACGTGGTATGGCCTGACATGTGGAGTGAGTATAGAATATCTCTCCTAGATTGCCAACAATGTGCTATCCTCCTTCCTAATTGATTAGTGATTAACTGCCTCCTCTTGACCATGGAAGCTCAGCAGCTCCTAATGTGTACTTAGAAATCCTAGGTACAAAGGTTCTAGCTGTCTTCTGTTGGGGCATTCCTGGAAGGTGTGGTATCACACCAGAGTTTGTGGCATGTTTTCAAGTTCAAATATCACCTAACACACCCAGCAACCCAGCGTGGTCCTCTGCTCTGAAACATCATCAGCGAACATTTTGAATGGCTGCTAATGCCCTAGTCCAGTTTCCCAACTCAGCTCTTTACCAGGTGAGTGAAGATAAGGTGAGCGGTCTTCCTAGGGCCATGCCCCAGTGGCCTATGCTAGGTTGGTTGTCCTACCTGCCCTTGGGCATAAACACATCTCTCTCTGGTCCCCTACACCTCGTGGGGACCAATTGCCTGCACAGCAGTCCCCATTTCCAGAAAATCATGATGCCTGTTGTGGCAAAGTGAGCGCATCAACCCTTTGAGGATATGGAGCATGTGTCATCCTGTTAGGGATCAGCAGAGTCCTTTCTCTTGAATGATTAGATGTCTCAAAGCCAGAATGGCTGCACCCCCAACACACCCTGATTCATCTTCTCATGGGTTAAGAGGTTAATATCCCTTTGTGGCAAACAGAAGTCCCCTAGGACTTGCCTATTTCCTCTTCCCTCCATCAGCACAGCTGGCCATGGCATTTTCTTGTTTCCTCATCAGCAGTCAGGATGGAAGCAGTTGTGGTTCCCATGGCAACCATGGCACCATTGTGCTGTCATATTGCCTGTATGTGACGTCAAGCGGTAAGAGAAGCACAGTGAGGATGACAACCAAGCTGTTCAGGGATACTTAAGTTGCCCAAATGCAACCACAAGCCGAGGGATGAGTAAAAGCCTTCTTTTTTCCACCCAAGACGCAGCAATCCACACTCATCCAAAAGAAACTCCTGCATGTCAGTCCCTTCAACTCTGCATACTGTAGCTCTCCTCCCATTTGCTCTCATGTCCCAGGAGCATAGTTAAAATATTTAGGTCTTTCTGCATGTGATCAAAACCAGGGTAGCAACATTTTGCAGAAATGAAGCACTGACAGTTCAAAAAGAGTACTTTCTGCTAATTGTCTACTGCAAAGAATGTTGAGATGAATACCTCCAAACATAGCTACTGGATATTTGAAAAGTGAATGGGGATACATTTTTCTCAGAGCACATATTATTCATGGGTTCATAAATCCTCTGAGCCAACAATTCTTCCAATTTCCTATTGATGTTTACATACTGTGGGCTCCTGAAGTTGCTGAGACATACCCTTCTTCACAGAAGCAGACTTTGACCTGACAATCCAGTTTTCCAAACACCCAAATACCTGATGTAAAAATCAAGATCGAGCACCTGCACTGGGATATGCATTTGGTCCAATTACTTAGCATTTACTCAATGAAAAGACTGGGAGAAAGTAAAGAATGAGACAAGTGTGAGCAGTTTGGGAGTGTAAAGGCTTTGTGTTCATATGTGAAAGATTCCCTCAATACCATTGGTCCCACAAAACAAAATTTATAATATTTCCTACAAATGCCTACTTCTCCTGCTGCTACATGCCTCCATAGCTCCCTTGGATAATCTTCTGATAATTTAGAGGCTACATCATTCTTGTTCCTTAAAGGAACAGGGATAAATCTTTCTAGGCTCATTGCTCCCTAGACATTGGGATTTGACCTGAGTAAAGGATGCTAAGTGGATTATTTTCAAAAGCAATCTCCAGAATTTGAAAGAAATTCTTTGGCTGTGCCTTGGGTGGTTGTTCTTCAAATCATATCACATAGTTCTACAAGCATGCATTCCTCTAACTTAATGAGCCTCTTCAGATATGCAAACACTCAGTGTCTTAATATTTCCTCATTTTTTCAATCATGTGAACTAAAAATGGTTGGATTAGTATCAGTATGCTTGGATTCCCATTCTAAATAGAGTAGTCAGTAAGAAGCTCTGGTGTCAGTAAAAGTGCTTCACTATAGACCTGGATTTCTTGAGAGAAAGTTCTCCTGGAGATGAGACAATTCTCAGGAATGCAGAGGTCATAAGGTTCTCATTAATATGCAGGAAACTGTATTGAATCAGGAAGTTTTACAAGATGAAAGTGTTATACAACGTCTAAAATTGATTCTTTTCCATTTTCTCATTTTGAGGTTCAGGTTTAGCATATATTGGGATTTCATTATTGCCTTTCAGCAAGAAATGACATTCAAAATACTACCTGCAGTAGGGTTTGCAAAGGTGAAGCTGACTGGAGTGCACTGCAGTCACTCTACAAAAGAAATAGACATCTATGCATCCATATTTCCAACACAATCAAATTATCAACTTGATCACAGAGAGAGATAGACAATGCACAACTGCACATGGCCCACAGTCATTCAATTATTTGTGCTTTGCATTTTTATTTATTTATTTATTTTATTTATTTATTTAATTATTTAATTATTTACTTATTGATTCATTGAACAAAAATGGAGTACAGCTACTGTTTCTCTGGTTGTACACGATCTGTGCATTCATACATGTACACAGGGCGATGATGTCTGTCACACTTTCTGTTATTATTCTTACCCCACCACCCTGACCCCATTCCTTCCTTCTCTCTATGCTATCTATCCTTCCTCCATTCTTGCCAACCTTCCCCCCACACACATTATGCATCATCATTCATTTATCACAGAGACCACTCGGCCTTTGGATTTTTGGGATTGGCTGATCTCACTTAGCATAACAGTCTCCAACATCATCCATTTACCTACAAATGCCATAATTTTATTCTTCTTCATGGCTGAATAATACTCCATTGTGCAAATATACTACAGTTTCTTAATCCGCTCATCTATTGAAGGGCATTTAGGTTGGTTCCACAATCTAGCTATTGTGAATTGAGCAGCTATGAACATTGATGTGGCTGCATCACTGTAGTAATCGCATTTTAAGTCCTTTGGGTATAGGCCAAGGAGTGGGATAGCTGGGTCAAATGGTGGATCCATTCCAAGATTTGTAAGGAATCTCGACACTGCTTTCCAGAGTGGTTGCACCAACTTGCACTCCCATCAGCAATGCATGAGTATACCCTTTTCCCCACATCCTCACCAACACCTGTTGTTGCCTGTATTCTTCATAAGAGACATTCTAATTGGGTAAGATGAAATCTTAAGGTGGCTTTGATTTGCATTTCTCTATAACAAGGGATGTTGATCTTTTTTTCATGAATCTGTTGAATGCTTGTAGATCTTCCTCTGTACAGTGTCTGTTCATTTCCTTGGCCCATTTATTGATTGGGTTATTAGTGTTCTTGGTGTAAAGATTTTTGAGTACTTTGTAGATTCTGGATATTAGTGCTCTGTCTGAAGTGTGTGTAGCAAAGATTTTCTCCCATTCTGAAGGCTCTCTCTTCACATTGCTGATTGTTTCCTTTGCTGAGAAAAAGCTTTTTAGTTTGACTCTATCCCAATCATTGATTACTGCTTTTATTTCTTGCTCTTTGGGAGTCATGTTAAGTAAATCTGGTCCTAGGCTAACGTGATGGAGATTTGGACCTATTTTCTCTTTTATTAGGTGCAGAGTCTCTGCTCTAATTCCTAGATCATTGATCCACTTTGAGTTGAGTTTTGGACAGGGTGAGAGATATGGGTTAAGTTTGATTTCGCTGCATATGGATTTCTAGTTTTCCCAGCACCATTTGTTGAAGAAGCTATCTTTTCTCCATTGTATGTTTTTAGCTTCTTTGTCAAGTATGAGATACCTGTATTTATGTGAATTTGTCTGTGTCCTCTATTCTGTTCCATTGATCTACCTGTCTATTTTGGTGTCAATACCATGCTG
This sequence comes from Glaucomys volans, assembly GCA_020662805.1. NCBI lineage: Eukaryota > Metazoa > Chordata > Mammalia > Rodentia > Sciuridae > Glaucomys > Glaucomys volans. The sequence goes on from JAJEJO010034892.1 coordinate 12,724, forward strand.
TTTTTGTTACTATTGCTCTGTAATATAGTTGAAGGTCTGGTATTGTGATACCCCTATTTCACTCTTCTTGCTAAGAACTGTTTAGCTATTCTGGGTCTCTTATTCCTCCAAAGAATTTCATTATTGCTTGATCTGTTTCTATGATGTCCAGCATTGGAATTTTAATTGGAATTGAATTGAATTTCTATAGTGCTTTTGGTAGTATGGACATTTTAACTATATTAATTCTGCCTATCCAAGAACATGGGAGATCTTTCCATCTTCTTAGATTCTCTTTAACTTCTTTCATTAGTGTTCTGTAGTTCTCATTGTAGAGGTCTTTCACTTCTTTTGTTAGATTGATTCCCAAGAATTTTATTTTTTTGAGGTTATTGTGAATGGGGTAGTTTCCCTAATTTCTCTCTCAGAGGATGCATCACTTA
>JAJEJO010034906.1:0-19344 GCA_020662805.1 Glaucomys volans
GTTAGCAACACACCCAGCCTTCAGCAGCTGGAGGACGCTCCACAGGCCCCAGGGAAAAGGATCTGAGCAGGGTGCCAGTCTCATCTGTCCACCCTGCATGCCCCAGATTGACTTCTGCTTGTTTTCCAAACCCAGAATTATCTATGCCTACTATGTGCCAGGCCAACTGAGAGCCTGGCCATGCTGAAGTGTACGCAGACGACAGACTGGCCTGTGCAGCTTCTGGTGAGGGCTTCCCCTCTCACCCAGAAATGCCCCATCTGGTCCCTGGGCATTTCTTTCTCCCTCCAAGATCTGCCCAAGGTCAAGTTCTCCTGGGCGGTGAGTTGGTATCTGCACTAAGGCAAGGAGAGACAGGCTGGTGAGTCTGCTGCAAAAGAAATGAGCAAGTACTTCTTTCTTTGGGATGGGTGGGGCGAGGTGGAGGAAGAGTCTAAGAGGCATGTGGGTTTTTTTCCTTTTGCAAACTTTCTGAGCCAAGAAGAGGAGGCAGCACAGAGAACTCTCTCTCTGCCCTTGCTGCTGCCCGCCCACCCTCGGCTCCCTCCCTGCTGGTCTGTCTCAGCTGCAGCCCTGGCCTTGTAGCTACTGCTGGGGAAAACAGAAAACCACAGCTATGCAGTACCAAACAGGCCTGCATCATGTTTACGAAATGACAGAGTCCTGGGCCTGTCTCCAAGGAGGCTGGGGCTCCCTGGGGCAACTCAGACAGTTCTTCCATGTCCAAGGCTGTGTTTTGGAGGCCCTGGGGGCTGGAAAGGCCCTTGGTGCCAAATTTCTCATTTCATCAGGAGGCCCAGAGACCAGAGATGGGAGTGAGTTGAGTGAGGTCACACAGAGCACCGAGATCTAGTTTAGGACTTGTGGGAGGGAGGCAGGGCTTGAGGTTCTTGGGTGAGGGGAGGAGGAAGGGATTCATGTTTAAGTTCAAGTTCACATGTGACTGCTCTTAGCTCTTGCCTCCCCTTCTCCTCTCATGTCTAACCAGCTGCTGATTTTCAACCTGACATTATCCCTGGATGAACAAAGAAGGTAAGGCAGAGACCATGCCCTGCTCACCCTCTGAGCTGCACCTGGGAAAGCTCCATTTTCTAAGCCTCACATCTTGGAAGGTATAAAAGGGTAAGGAATGCATCACCAGGGAGTAGTCCCTGAGGTGGGAGAAGGACTGGGCTCTCCATGGAGTCACTCAGAGACTCCTCTCCCACAGCCCAAGGACACCCCCAGCCTCTCCCTGCCCCAGTCTCATCTAGTGACCTCAGCTCCTGTTTCTGCGCTGGATCCAGAGGAATTCGCCTTCTCTCTCCAGGCTGTGGATTGCTGGCAGACACCATACCCTTCTCTCGACCTGGGATAGAGGAGGGACCAATATTTTCATTCTCTTTCCCTCTGTGCTGAGGGATTAGCATCTCTCTTCTGCAGTGCCACCATCTCCCCATACCTGCCCTCTGCATGCGTACCAGCTCAGCCTCTCACTGACTCCATTTCTCCAAGACATCTTTGCCAAGACTGTCCTTGAACTTGTGATTCTCTTGCCTTAGCCTGACAGATTTCAGGCATGCAACAACCACCAGACTCTCCAAGACCTCTCAACCACTCTTCCAAACTTCCGCCCATCTGGTCCCTTGTTCCTCTTTGCTCTAATGACTTTGAGTTCACCAGTGAGAGGGCAAAGTTTGTCCTATTCCATTTGGTTCCTCTATCCTGTGTCTGTTGTTATGGTCTTCCCCACCAGACTCCTTCTCTGACCTTGTCCTCTGCCCTGCTCTCTTTTCTTGGATCAAGTGTCTAATCATGCCTTGAACTCCTCAATGTTTCCTCCTCTGTCTCATATCCAAAATGATCTCGTCTCCTGCTTTTTTGCCTTGTCCCTTTTCTGCCTGGGAAATGTATGTGAAATAAGAAGAGCTTCATTTATTCCTATGAATACACCTATGTCTGTAATGTTGGAGACCTAAAAGTCACACGTTCAGATCACTCCTCCCTCCTCTCCTCTGGCTGCACGTGGGTGACTCCCTATTGGGACTCCCTTCCTGGGTATCACCCAAGCTTCTCCTTGGAATCACCATTTCCTACATCAAGCTCATGGTCTTCCCTACGGACCTCCTCCATTCTTGGTGGAAAGCACCACTTGGCTTCCAAACTCAGAAATGTGAGTTTCATTTTTGTGCTGGGCTGAACAATGTGCCCATTCCCCCAAGATATTGACACCCTAATCCCTGGAATCTGACTACTAACTTATGTGGCAAAAGGGACTTTGCAGATCTGATTAAGTTTAGGATTTGGAGATGAGAAGGTTGTCCTAACCAACCTGGAGAGCCTGATATAATTGCAAGGATCCTCATAAGAGGGATGCAAGGGTCAGCATGAGTAGCAGGAGAAGTGGCAAAGAAACCAGAGGCTGGCACGACGTGGCCACATGTTGGGGAGTGCTGACACCAGAAGCGGGAGAAGCAAGAGGTCATTGCTCCTCTGGAGTCTGCAGAAGAAGTTGGCTCTGATGATCACTGGAGTGTGGCCTTGTAACACTCACATTGGACTTTTTGACCCCCACAGTGTAAGTAAATTTGTGGTTTAAGTCACTCTGCTATGGAAATCAGCAGCCATAGGAAACTAATAAAATTCTGATGTTTCTCCACTACTAGTTACATTAATTTGTCTCCAAAATACCTGTCAGGTGTACTTCTTCTATCCTCAGGTCATGCCATCATCATTTCTCCCAAGATCTCTTACAGAGATCTTTCAATGGATCACTCTATCTTTCTAAGTCATTCTTTCTGTTGCTTCAAGACTTATGAGCTGATTTGTGTACAAAAGGTGATCCCCTTTTCCACAACCATGACTCACAGGCTAAAACAGGGAGTTGGATTATTTAGATTATGAGGAGCTTGGAATATGCTCCATGATTACCAGTCTCTCCTTCCTGCCTGATCCCTACCTCACACCCTACTATTTAGTTGTATGGGGCAACAGCCTTGGCACTTTGCCTATGCAATTTCCTTACCCTGAAATATTCCACTGTGACTCCTACCAATTTGAGCCTTCTCTGGGCTTCAGTTTTCTCATCTGTACCATTAAGGGATTTGTACACATGAGTTCAAAGCTCTATGGACTCTTGACCTGGACAATTAGGTTAATTAGATATCATCATCTCCCGCAGTGATCAGATGATGCCTCGAGAGGCTTTTTGCCCACCTCTGTCTTGGGGATAGTTGGTGCTTTATGTCTTGTGTTTCCCAATGGTGGCCCCTCAGAGCCACTGGTGTATGTGTACGTGTGCTGCATATGTGGGCATGTGCTTGCATGTTTTAGGGGAACAACAGAATTTTAAATAGTTTATTAAAGAGCTGCTAAAGGCGCCTTGGATATGAAATTTCTCCAGGAAAAAAAAAAAAAAACCTCTATTTTGATGATTTAAGTGTTAATGATTCAAAACCATATGGATCGCATTTCCCTCCCATCCACACGGTTTTTAAAAAGTATCAGAGAGACTGCTTAGGGCAAAATGCACTTATGATTCTATCGATCCAGCAGCATTGTGGGGGCTGCTTCCCAGATCTGAGTGAAAGCTGGTCCCACTGGGCTAGGATGTGGGCCTTTCCTGGGCCCTCTCCACATGGTCTCCAAGGAAAGCCACACTGGATGTCTGGGGAGAGTTTTCAATACAAAACTTGGTGGGAAAAAAACACTGCATCCCGGTGGGGTTTTTGCAAAACCTCCAGAACTAATTTTAAAATGACTTAGGTTTTGGCAGGCTGAAGAGGTGTTAACTCAAACCCGGGTGGATTTCAAGGGAAATGTAATTAGAAAAATGCTCTCCTCGTTAGCTGGGAGACTGTGCCGAGCAGCAAAGATTCTTGTTGGAGAATTGTTTGGTGAGATAAAGATGTGCTGCCATTGGGGTCAATGTGCAGACATGTGCCTGGGCCCACCTCCCTCCCCTGCCAGGGTCTGTGCCCACACATAGGCCCTGGTGCTGGCAAGCTGGACATGCAGGATACAGACAGGGACCCTGGCGGGAGCTCCTCCCCATGGCCACAGCTGAGCTAGTTACTGCTGGTTCCTCCTTAACCAGAGTGGGGTGGAGAGGGGACCTGGCTGATGGTGAGTGCGTATTGATCCATTTGGATTCCTGGGCCTACTTACTTTTCAGTTGAACAAGATGACCCCAGCCAGATTTGAGCATCTCTGGCCTAAGAGTGAGGAGTCACCTCCCAGTGTGGCAGTTCGGGCCCTTTGCAGTCCTCTTTGGCTTTCTTTACTGGCATTACCTTCCACTGCTGGTTTCTCCTGCCAGTTGTCCTTCCCTAGATGCTCCATGGTTATATTCCATTCTGCCTGGTTCAGGCATCATGCTGGCTGGGACACCAAGCTCTCATTTCCAGGAGGATAGTGCATCCCTCAAAAACATGAAGAAATTTTGCTTCTCCGTGGTAAAGTCCCTGGTGAGTATGTCCCTCTCTTCACTGTGGCCCTAAGCACAGTGGATCCTCCTGTATGCCTGCAGCACTGCACCTTAGGTCTGGATCTTGGTCTCAGTTTTGAGTCTTTGGGAAGAAGGGACTTGTCAGAATTCTATATAAACCATGCCAGGGACTGGCATACGGCTTGCCATGTGGTTAAATAGTCAACAAATGTGGAATGAATAGGATAAACTTTGAGAGTCCCTAGTGCTATTTCTGTCACTCATTCATTTGACCAATCCAGTCATTAATTCACTTATCCATTCACTTATCCATCCATCCCCCACCCATCCACTCATCTTTCCATCCCCCATCTATCTGTCCTTCTATCTATCCTTCTATCTATCCAACACCTATTCACTACCCACCCATCCACCCATCCATCCATCCATCCATCCATCCATCCATCCATCCACTTAACCACTTGTGCATATATGCTTCTGTTCTTCCATCTACCACCACCTACCCACCACTCTTTTATTCAGCTGTTAGACACTCATTCATCAGACTGGTTGGCTTTTTCTGTAATTCCTCAGTATTTAATATAAAATGATTTTGGAATATTTCAAACCCATAGACTCTACTTGCAAATTATAATAAACAACCAAGGACTACCCACTGAACTTTACTTTTCTTAGTATTATGGCATATGCACTTCAAATTTTTCTTATTAAAATATAAAATACTATAGAAATGTTTGTGACTATGTGGATTCCACAATTCTATTTCTCCACCTCTTTTCTCCAAGAAGGTGTCTTTTATTATTGTTTGCCATTTTTAATCATATATTTTGTGTTCATAAACAATACATAGTGTTTCCTTAAGGTTTTTGACTTTTATGTAAATGATATCTCATGTATCTATCTCTTTATAACTTGATTTGTTTTTGCTTATTCTTATGAATAAGCTCTTTTTATATCTATGTTCATTAAAGCACAATCGCTTATCACATGACCCTCTTTGTCTCTCTGCTTCAGTTGCAAGCTCCCGATGGGAGGATTGCTCATCTACACATTACCATGTCCCCCATGCCTGGCCCAATCTTCATTGGCTGACTGCATGGATACTGGGCAGACCTTGGGGAATGTCAACACTGAGCTCCATGTTGGGTGTCCAGAAGTGATTGGGGCTCAGTCCTAGCCCTTGAAGAGCAGCAGATTAAAAGATGAGATCTAGTCTAGAGGTGGGGATGTAGGCCTACAGAACATAGAGGAAGAATAAGAAATTTGACATGGTGAGAGAAGATTTGTCAGGGGTGATAGGAGTTAAGTACTGAAGGAAGAGTAGCAGCTGTCCAGCTAGGTGAAGAGGGAATGGGACATTCATGGCAGAGGAAACAGTATAGCAGAACCTTGGAGTATAAAGCTCCTTGTCCCTGTTCCTTTGCCTGGGAGATACTTCCACTAGGGAACTTTCTTCACTCAAGGCCTCCAGTCACCTTTTTCAGGTAAACCTTTGTGCCCAGTGCAGTCCTTTAGAAGCTATATCTCATTCACTCATCCCTTCCTACCTTCATTTAGTCAAAAAATATTTATTGGGCATCTATTATGTGCCAGGCCCTGTGTTTGCACTTGGACAGGGCAGTTGTAAGGTAAAGTTTTCTGCTCTCAGCATTGTGGGAAGTGAGAAAGACAAAAAACAAGCAAATATAAAACTATCAAAGGGTGGCCAAATAATCTCTTTGTGGAAGACTTGGGGAGACTGATTTGTTATTAAGTCATTTTTAAGGTCTTTACTGGGGTGGTGAGAAGGCCTCTATGGGGAGGTATATTAATTTTCTACTACTGTAACAAAATACCTGAATAGGTGGATAACAGAAAGAATAGAGGTTTACAAAGCTCAGTTTTGAACATTGAAAGTCCAAATAGCATGGTACCAGCTCTGGTAAGGGCCCCTTGGTTGCACCACATCATGGTGGGGTTCATTTGAAAGTGATCACATGACAATACAGGCAGCAGAGATATTTTAGGGGTCAGGTTTACTATTTAAAAACAATTTACTCTTGCATGAACTATCTGAGGTCCCAGGAGATCTACCTTAATCCCTTCCAAAAGCACAACCCCAATATCCTAACCACCTCCCACCAGGCCCCACCTCTTAAAGGTCCACTACCTCTCACATCACCACCCTGAGGACCAAACTCCCAATACTGGAAACTTTGGGAGGCAGGCCACATCTAAACCATAGCAGAAGGGGCACTTTAATTTGAGATTTGAAAGAGAAGAATAGGAGGAGTGTACCCAGAAGGGGGAGAGCATGGCCTGCTTAAGTCTGTCCCTGCCAGGGATCAAGGGTGGACTGGAGCCAGCAGTTGGGTTGCATATGGCTTTGCAAGGAAGGGAAGGGGCTTAAGTTTTATTCCAACCAAATGAAGGGACTTCAGAGGGTATAAACAGACAATTGATAGGATCCAATTACTTTTCAAGTTATTTGAAAGTAGGGGCCTAAGCATTGAAGTGGGTAAGGAAGTCAGGCCACTCTTGTGCAGTCCAGGTCCTGATGACTGTGCCTTGCCTCGCAGTGGGGATGGAAAGTGGTAGCTTTGGGGTGTACCTCCAAGGCAGAGTTGATAAGCCTTGTTGAAAGGGGGGATGCCTTCAAGCCTCTGGATTATGGGGTTAATGTTCAGATAGAAGAACAGATCTGGGGATGGGTGGGAGGGGGGAGTCCTGCTTTGGCCCTCCTGATTTTTAAATGCCTTTGACATAGCCAAGAAGAGCTGCCAATCACATGAGTCATGCTGGAGCTCTAGGGGGAGTCATGGCTGCATCACTGGGGCATCTGGCTCAGGTGTGAGAATATTACCTGGTAAGTGGCAGGTGCTGTATCCTATTTCCCATCCCCCTATCTGATGGCACAGCTCACAGCCCCTTGCTCCCCTTCACTGTGAGCCTCCTGAGGGTTGGGCCAGGTAGGAATTTATGTGCCCAATTTATGGCTGAGTAGACCGAGGCCTGAGACCATGAGCCAGAGCCAGGGCCCCACCCACTACTCTGGACCTGGATGCTCTTCACCACCCATAGTCACTGTTCAGCTGGGTGAACAGGCCCACTTCAGCTTTCTCTGGAGCTCTTTCTTCCTCTGTAAGTGCCCTTTTCTGTTTTGTGATGCATCCAAGGTCAAAGTGGCTAATAAATTTCAGAGCCAGGGCTCCAACCCAGGTCTTCCAGGTGTGTGCTCGATGCATCCTAATTGTCCTGGGACCAGTGCCTGCCAGGGGCAGATGGTCCCCCAGGATGAGTATCATGATGTGCTAGTGTCCTCCACTTTGTAAGTAAGGACAAGGGAATGATCTAAGCCACCAAGAGTTGGAAAGGACTTCCAAAAATCAGAGCTCACCCTTTTAAGTGCTCTGGGTGCTCTGGGTTAAGTCCTGCTGAGTCCTATAGACCTGGACAGTAAGAGCTAGAGTCACTCCCATTTTGTAAAGAAGACACAGGTGTGACTTGGAGAAATGACCTGCTCAGGGTCACACAGTGAGGAGCAGAGCAGCAATTGGACCCAGGAACCTGGAGGATAAAGTCCACCTGACCTGGGTCACCTCACTCTGACAGCAGAGTGTGGTAGATCGGTAAGTGGTTGCTCTTCTGTTGGTGTTAGAGTCAGGGGAACTGAGGCCCAGCATGCGACTGGCCAGTTTTCAGCAGAAGCATTGGAAGCCCAAGATCCAAGTAGCCGAGGCCCTGTGGGGTGGTTCTGAGGACAAGGATCCCTAAGACCAACATTTGACTGCCTGTGTGTGATGAGCCCTTGACAATGTCAGCAGCTTTGTCCTGGGGAAATAGGAAGGGCAGCCTCTGAGGCCAGGTGAGCTGAGAAGTAGAGGATCAGGGGCTGTGGGGAGCTACTGTCAGGAAATGGGAAGGTGAGGGGCCCCTGTAGGGTTTGGGGGTGCCTGGGCCAGCTCCTTTGCTCCTTGAGTAACTGTGTGCCTGGGCAGGGCTGTACTAGCTTTGACTCTAAAACCAGGGCTGAGTTTGAGTTAAATCTTCCATCCAATTACTAACACTGCACTGTGCCAGGCTGCGACTGGGACCTGGCCTCACCTGCCCTCGCTAGTTGGGTTGCTGTCAAGTGGATGTGGAATGGTCAGTGAATTCCTCCCAGGGAGACGACACAGCACATTAGGGTGCCACAAAGAGGCCTGCAGGAAATCCATCCGGGCCCAGGATTGGAGGCAGCTTTCCATACCTCTTTTGGGGAGGAACCACTCGTCTTGTTTGACTCAGGCTCCAGGCACAGGGATCAGGGGCCATGGTGGCCTCAAGGTGGATCTTTAAGGGACAGCTGCTGGTGGCTGACTGGAGGCTTGAGGATGGCGGGTGTGTGGGGGTAGCAGAGGTAGGTGGAGTAGGAAATCCCTCCAGTCGGCCTCAGGACGAAAACCTTCCCACCAGCATCCTCAGGGGCATTGCCCGCTGACAAATGGGCCACGGCTTCCATTGTTAATTTGTGGAGTGGCGCTTAATAATAAAATGCTCCTTAAATCTGGGACGTGGCATGAGTGACTGCTTTTGCAGGTCCGAATCAGGATCGTTAACTGCGTATGACAAAGGTTCCATAAACATTTGTCAAACTCCCTGAGCTCACTGTGCTCATGACTTGCTGTTCCTGCAGGCACCGCTGCCAACAAGAAAGGTTCAGACTAGGACCCAGGATCCTGCTGCCCAGTTTGGAGGCCCCACCACCCCTGGACGTCTGCCCTCAGAGGTGAAGTGACATTGGGCACCAAGGGGCCCTTACTCTGGGAAAGGCAATCAGTGTCCAAGGATGAACTAACTAGTGGGTAGCAGGTAGGTAGCAGAGAGCCGACTCCTAAACCTGGACCTTTGAGCATTTTATCTCACCTCGCTGAACCCCAAACTTCTCACCCATAAAAGAGGTAATATTTACTCACTATATTTCTGGGGGAAGATTTGTGAAATAAAACACACTGGTAATGGGCTCCTAGGATTCCCTGCCTCCTGCCCACTCTGTCCTCTCTACAGAAGCTAAAGATGGAGGGGACGGGGGTTGCAGGGATTCAAAGACAAGGGATGATGGAGACACCAGGCTTGATCTTGGGCGGGGAAGAAGGAGCAGGCCGCAGGCTCCGCCTGACGGGTTCCTGCTACCTGCTCATCACCAGTTTTCAGTTTTTCCTGCTCGGCTCTGTGCTGTTCTCACTTCCCATCACTACCCAGTGTTCAGGAACATTCTGTTTCACATTGTAGCCTGTGTCGGTGGCCTTTTGGGCCTGGTGGGACTGAGCAGGGCAGGAGGACTGCGGCAGCTGATGTCGTAAGGGAGTTTTGGAACCAACTGGCAAAGGATGGCAGGATTCAGCCGGTTTGGACTGGTCAAGGACAACTGGGCTCTTCCCCATGAAGGGCTTTGCAAGGCTTGCCTATGGGGCCGGACACAGGGGAGGTCAAGGGGTTGGACCCACCTGCAGGGTAGCTAGGCAGCCTCTGGTGGGCCCTTTCCCTGATTCTACCTTGACTTCCTATCCCTGGTCCCCATTTTCCATGGAGATTTGGGGCTCACTTCACAAGTGGTCCAGAGGGTCCTTCTTTCCTCTGCTCCACCCTCTCTGGTCCATCAGCTCCCACCTTCATGCCTGGGGATGTGCAGTGATGAATCCACAAGCAACATGGGCCTGCTTAGTCAAGCACATGTGCGCAGGCTGTCTCCCCCAGACTGAGCAAGAGTTTCCAAGGGGAACCGCCAGAGAGGAAGGGTGTGGTGGGCCTGGGGTGGGGGAGCACCAGTGCTGAGACTGTCCCAGAGTTGGGAATGTTTGCAGGGGAAAACATGACCAGGAGTGACCCTGGGGAAGCTGGGCTGGCTGAAGCGGTGTGTGCACATACGGGTACAAGCATGAGAATGTGCAGTGTGTTCGGTTACTTGGAGGAGGGGATCAGGGAGCAGCTACTTTCCCAGGTGCGTCCACGTCCCTCTAGCCACAGGATCTTTGCGCCCATCTGGGTGGTGCATGCTCATTTTATCTCTGTCTTGCATGTAAGAAGAGGTTGCCTGTCTTACCCAGCATCTCACAGCTGACACCACTACTGTGCTTCCTCATGCCCCATCGTGCCCTACAGAAGAAAGTTCCAGACCCTTTGCACAGAAGGGAAAGCCTCACCATGCCTTCTGTCCCTTTATCCCTGCTGTCCCCTCTGCTCCTTCTAGAACAGGGAACTGGTAGACCTCCTCTAAGCGTCAGGGCAAATGGCTGCATGCCTGGGCTTTCCATCCAGACTCAGCAACTGCTCCTCCCAGCTCATGCCTTGAAGCTGCCTCCACACCAGCATTTGTCACTCTGCCTTGGAGTGACTTGGTCACACGGCCACGTCTGCACCTTGCTCCTTATGTACAGGGTGAGCCTCATTGTTCATCCATTGCACAGGGTCTGGCTCAGGTGCTGGGATGTGGGAAGGTGTCTATCAATTTGGATGGATGAATGAATGACGGATGGGACTCAGTCACCCCTGGAGTGGACGAAATGCCCTGAGGAGGGACCTGCCTCAGGGATCAGATGCTGATCCCACTGTTTGTCGGATTCCCAGTTGGGCTGTTCATCAGGATCCCTTGCTACTTCCCCTGCCTCAGAGCACTGGAGTGTGTATGTAAGCAAGCCCTCAGGGGACTGTGGCACTGGCTTGGCTGGGGGGCACTACTCTTGCCTTGCTGTCTCTCCCAATGAGCACTGAGAAATTGGGTGGGGTGGAGGGGGGACTAGATGACACGATCTTGCAGAGGAGCCATGATCCTCTGGGAACCTCACAGCCAGGACATGGAGCAAATGGGGAAACCGAGGTCCACAGGGGACAGGGCTGGCTAGGCTCACAGAGTGGGTGGGGTGGGGCTGGCCCCGAGATTGGGGAGGTGCGGAGGAGTGGGAGCAAGGCCTGGCCCTGCATGGTGCTGGTGGCCTTGGCCAGGTAACCCTCTAGCCACTTCCCTTAGGTAGATGTATTTTGTGTCTCCTTCTCTCCATCAGCTGAACATGCTCTGCCTCAGGCATCTCTTGAGCAGTGGCAGGAAAGAGTTATAAGAATCCCTTTTAAAATGAAAAGGAAAAAAACATCCCTCCCTGCTCTTTAGCTCCCTCCCCTTCCCTTAAGGGAAAAATATGGATCCAGACTTTCCTCACTGCGGCAGCTCCTTGCGTTCCTTGGGCTGTTTGTCTAGCTCCTCTCGGGTGCCGTGAATTTACTGCATGGTCTCTCTGGAAGTGGCTTTGGGGGAAAAGATGGTGGGATTTTATTCTTGCTAATTTAAAACAATAATAATTGTTCACGCGTTAGGAAGCATTCCTATTAAATCAGTCCAATATTTCGGAACAACTGGAAGAGGACAAAGCCAAATTTCCTAACAGGGCCCTTTGGCATGGGAGTCATTCCTGCATCCAGCCTGTGACTTGGGCCAACTATGGCGGAGCGGGAGCACCATGAGAGCAGCCATGTTGGCCAAGGCCTGCATAAGAGTGAGGTTCAGTTCCAGGCCAGAGTGGAGACCAGGGCTGACCCTTGTTGTGTCTGCTCTTGCACCATGTGGGGTGGGCAGCCACCGTGTGGGTGCCTGAAAGCCACCGGCAATGCACAGGGCTGCACTGGGGGAAGGTCACCCACAGGTCATTCAGGAGGTATGCAGGGACACAAGGACAAAAGAAATCTGCACCTAAGAAGAGGGTCTGAGTCAATGAGGCCTGTGTGTCACCTTCAGAGGTGCCTCTGGCTGCAGGGTGGCTTTGGCTTTCCTGGGGCTGAATGGAGACCTCTGTGGCAGGAGGAACACAGGCCCTGTTTGTCAGGAACGGTTCCGGTTGTGCCTATGCAAACATGAGTAGATCACCTTTTGGTCTCAAAGACCCAGTTTGGACAGAAAGTGTCCTGCCTGTATGACCATGCTGTCTAAACCACAGTCAGCACCCCTGGGCCTGCTCATCAGCCCGCCAGTAAGACTTTGTCCCCAAGAACCTCCCTGCCTTTCCTCCCCATGCCCACCTTGATTAGTTTGTTGACCTCTGTCTTTCTGAGCCTTGGTTTTGTCCTTAATTTGCAAAAAGATCATCCTATCAATGATATTATTTCCCAGAGTTGCTGGGATGAGCCCTCAAGGGGTCTGAAGGAGACCCCAGCTCTCTCAGTCTCTCTCCCTTATCTCTTTCTCTTTTTTTCTGCATCTCTCTCTTGTTCTTGCTATCTCTCTGTCTCTCCTGCTCTTCTCTCTCTTTCTATCCCTGTCTTTCTCACATCTCTCATCTCCATCTGTCTCTCATTTTTCTTTGTCTGTCCCTCTGTCTGTCTGCCCACCTGTCCCTGCCTGACTCTGTCTCTCTCTGTCTATCTCCCTGTCTCTGTCTCCCTCCCCATTGCAGAAGTCTGTGGGGCAGAGAAAGCCACAGCTGCCTGGGACAGTGACTTCCCTTTCTCTTTCCTGCCCCTTTTATCTTGGTCCTGAAGACTCTGGGGTCTCTTCAGAATCACAGTGAAGACCCCAGGAACTCGTCTTCAGGATCCACCTGAGCAGTGAGGACTGAGGAAGAGGTCCCATTCCACTTGAGCCCAGGGAGAACCTTTTCTGCTTTCGGTCTAGAAGAAGTTCTGGAACAGGGACCTCCAGGAAGCAGCACAGGCTCCGCGGAGAAAGGACTGGGTTGTCTGAAGTAGGGCGGTGGAAATCCTGCCTGCTTTTGTTCAGACCATGTGGGGAACCCTGCATTTTCTCGGGCTTATCATGAGGCCTGAACCTGGGTCACACTCAGTACATTGAGCCAGCAGGGATGTTTGACCCAGAGCAGCCTTAGAGGTCACAGATCACTGCTCTTATGAGAAAGGATACATTTTCCTTTCTAAAACTGATGTCCAGTGAACCAGGTGGCCTGAAAGGTAGTGGGCTCCCCCGCCCTGGAGAAATGGGGGCAAACCTGCCTGACTACCTGTGGGGGAGGGGCGGGGCCGCTGGAGTGGCAACGAAGCACATGGTGGGACTGGACAGTTGGCTTCCAGGGTCCCTCCCAGGAGTCCCTGGCCTCCAGGACTCCTCAGCACTGCCTCCTTCAGCGTCCCCTGCTTCAGGCAGCCTGTTTCCTTCTGGATGAGTCGAAAGCCCGCCTGCTGTGGCCTCCTCACTGGGTGGAGTTCCCAGGGAGCCGCCAAGGCCCCCATTCCTCGCACAGGGTCATTGCTTTCGCAGCCTCTGGGGTTGCCTCTTGTAGCCACCACCCTCCTGGAGCCAAGGACTGAATTAATTGGTTAAACAAGGGAAAGGCAAAAAATACACACACACACACACACACACACACACACAGACACACACACAGACACACACACACAGCGACACACACAGAGGGAGACTTAGTCTGGAATGAGAAATGCCGTCTTGCTCTGGCCTTTTATCATAAGCCCATGGAGATGAATATTCTGACCTAATAATCAAAACAAGATGTAATTGCAAACAGACCCTCTCCAGGCTGCTCAGTACGGCCGAGAGCAGCCTGCTGAGCCGCCAGCCCTCCTCCTACTCCCTGAGCCACGGAGCATCCAGCGCGCACCATTGTGCTGGCCTGGCTGGCGGGAGCCTGCTCGCTTTCTGCCTTCCCCAAGACCCCAAGCCTCCCTTTGCAGGGAACCCATACCCCATCAAGACCACAGGGGTGAGGGGTGTTGCTCCCACCCCGCTCTGACTCCATCTCCTCTTGGCTCTGGAAGAGGTTCTCCTGGGTGCGACCCCAAAGCTGGAAGAGCTTCCTGTCCCCTCCCCACCCCCCTTCTTTTTAATGTTTTGTTTCAGGCACACCCTCAGCTCAAATTTGCTTTGAAGGTCAGTAATTTCCACTCCTTCTTTTCAAAACAACTGCACAGTTCTTCTGGGACCCAAATGTTGATTCTCTTCACCGAGGAATGAATCTCCCTCAAGGACAAATACATTCCAGAAATATCCATCTAGCATCTCAAATGGGCCAGACATCCCAAAGGGGCCAAGGTGAACCAAACCTGGTCCTCATCCCCAGGGCGTACTCTCTAGTGAAAGCGCAGCTGAAGGAGCCACACTCACAATGGGGCACTCAGCGAGTTGGTGCTATTTTGGGGGTGGGAACCTCAAGAAAGTCCTCCTTCCATTGGCTGGGGTTAAAGTCTTAAAGAAATCTAAGTGCTGAAGGAAGAGGTGGCTGCTGATGGACAGAGACCATGAGGGTGGCATCTACCAGATGGTGGAGACGGCGGAGACAAAGGAGAAAGCCTGGACAAGTTAGCGTTTTTTGAGGACCACCTGGTGGGTGCTGGGCCTGTGGCTCCAGGGCAGAGGGGCCTGCCTGGGAGATGACACTGGGCAGGCAGGTGGATTGAGATCACATCTTGAAGGACTTGGAAGAGCTTGCTAAGGAACTGAATTTCATCCCCAAGGAACAGGGACCACTGGAGAGCTTGAAACAGAGCTGAGGTTTAGAGATGCCCCTTTGGTGGTGGTGTTTGGAGGGATCAGAAGGGAGGGGGAGGACATAGAGAGTGGAGGTAGGAGGCTGATTAGGAAAGGGTCAAGTGTCCAGGTGAAAGGAAATGCTAGTCTGACTCAGAGCAGGGGCCGTGAGAAAGCGAAGGAGGAGGAACTCTGGGGCCAGCTTCTCTCCTGCTTTGCCAAGGTGTTGGGTGGGGTTGTTGAAAGATCACCAGGTTGATGACATTGGGTGCTGAGGAGTTTTGAGACCAATATAATTTTTTTTGAGGTTCTGGGGATTGAACCCGGGAGTATTCTACCACTGAGTTACATTTCCAGCCCTTTTTATTTTATTTTGAGACAGTCTCACTCAGTTGCCCAGGCTGGCCTTGAACTTGTGAGTCTCCTGCCTCAGCCTCCTGAGCAACTAAGATTACAGGGTCACTGTGCCTGGCCCCACATAATTGTGTGTGTGTCTCTTCTCATTTAAAAATAATTTTAGATTCACAGGAAGTTGCAAAGACAGGGTTGACTGGGCCCTTCAGCTAAGGTCCCCCAGAGGTTATGACTTGGGGAATTTGAGTACAATATCAAGAGGCCAGATCAGTTTGATTTGGGCCCATCCAGCCCTGCCTGAAGAGTGGTGGGTGGCCTAGTTTGGGTGGCATGAGCTCTGGCTTCTCCCATGGGTCAGCTTTCTGAAGCCCTGGCTGGTTCCAGTCCCCTGGATTCTTTCCTAGAGCTGAAGAAAGTAGGTGAGACTGGCTGGATGGGGAAGCCTCAAGGGTATCAGCCTTATTGGCAGCAGGTTTGGAACTAGCAGCTTTTGGTTTAGACTCTCCAGGGCTGGGTGAGCAGTCTTGCCTGAAGCTGTGTGATCGGGATCTGGCCTCAGTTTCCCTTCTGATCATTTTGGGTACTGGGTGAACCTAGAAAGTGACTCTGAGCTTCAGCTTACTTGGCCGAACTGTGTTCTCCTTCCCACTTTTCACCAGACACCTGGAGGGACAGACCTGCCTTTGGAAACTCCCACCCCAAATTCCAGACAGGCTCTGGAGACCTGCCAGGTGCAGCGTCATTGCCAAGGTGTCTACAGTTGCCAGGGGCCACTTCATCCTCTCAGAAATAGGAAGAAGCATCCTCAACCATGCCGTGATGGTGGATCCTTCTCAGCCTTGCACGGTCCTCCAGGGGTGACCTGCTCACCAGCCTTGTTTCCCAGCCCCTTCACTCCCCAGTGGAGGGACCTGAGCAATATCCCTCTAGCACCATGTCACCATGCTGTCTTTGAGCTCTTTACCAGGGAACCCAGAGTAAAGGCCTGGGTGAGTCCTGGGCTGGGAGCACAGGGTGTCTGGTCCTTCTTTGACCTACCTTTGACCTGCTCTGTGACTCCAGGTAAGTGACTAAGCCCTCTACCAGGTGTGATTATAACTGTGGCCAGGACCCACCAGAAGAAATGATTGACACAGTCACATTTTTGAAAGCCAAATGCTACACAGGTTAAAGTACTCTGGTCTAGACATGCAATCAGTGGCTAATTCTCTCACAGTTTGATTTCTGCTGGTTCCTTTCTTACCCCTGAAGGATAATTAATCATGAAACCAGTTGTAGAGCTTCCACCATGTCCCAAGTACATGACAAGTGTCATTCCCAAAGTGAGGGATTTTACAGGAGACGTGACCGAGGCTCAGAGAGACAGAGGAGATGCTTTAATTCCACAATCATTTGTAAAGCCCCCACCATGGGCATTTTGTTCAACTTGACGCTGGGGCTTTGGACCAAGCCTCATCCTTACCTACACTGTCACGAGCCTGGCTTGACACCAGAGCGACTCTAAGCCTCCCTACCACATGGCTCTCTGCTGTCTGTAGACAAGTTCTTCTGAGGCAAGGGGGATCAGGAAAGGCTGCCCCTGGATCTCTCTCCAAAGCCACAGTGGAGTCCGTGTCTGTGCAAGGTCTCACTGGGGCAGCTGGTGCTTATATAGGCCGGTCCTGTCCCTCCAGCCTTGGGTGTAGTCTCTCTCCAGTGGTCTGAGGTGATACCCCATCCAGAACTGCAAGCTATGAAAGCCCTCCCTTCCAGTGCCTGCTGCGACTCCCTAGGACCTGTGAATTGAGTAGGCTCGGCAGCCTACCCTGCTGCCTTCTCTACCCTCCTTGCATAGACTCTATGCAGATTCTGGAAGCTCTCCACTGGGCAGGAGGTGAGAGCCTGCATCTCTCCTGAGGTCAGGCCTCTGGGCTGGTCTCAGTCCCTCACCTGTGCTCCAGGGAGACTCTTGTTGGGGTCTGAGAATCCATCCTTTGCCTGACTGGTGGGCACAATCCACTGTGGGGCTTCTCTGAGTTGCTTGGATGAGAAAGAGGAATGAGATACCCCAGTGCTAGGAAATGGAGCTTTCTGGGGTTTCTTAGAGTCTGAAAGGAAGCTTAGGTCATAGCTATATTTTACCCATATATGTTTATCTTTTCAAAATGGCATTTTCCTGCTAGGAGACACAGTTCATGAAGGCGTATTCTAGAAGCTTGCCGGTGGGGTCACGGTAGGATAGACACAGCATGACCAAGAAGAGGGTGAGGTGGGGGACTGGTCACACTCCTAAATTACTGCAGGAATGAGGACCCTTGTCAAGGCCCATGTTTTTGTAGAGGACCTCTGGGGTGCTGAGTAGGGCCATCACTCCTGCGAGTCCATAGAAGACCCTGGCAGCCCTCTTGGTTTTCCTTGGTAGGCCAAAAAGGAGCAAAACTGAGATGAACCCTGGTTTGTGTCTGTGGGTGTATCTCCTTCCCCTCCCCAGCCGCCAGCCTCTCACTGTCCTTGAGAGCAGCCCCAGAACTGTCTCTTTCAAAGGGAAAAGCAGCATGCTGATACCCCAATGGTCGGGTCTTCTTGCACCCCGGTCCCTGGCTCACTTGTTCATTTGTTCCCTCACTCACTAACACGCTCAGCCACTCCCAGGTACGGCTGTGATCACCGTGTGCAGTGGCCCAGAGGGCAGCCTCCTTGGGCGCCACAGTGCTGCTCGTTCTGCCTCCACCTGCATGCCCAGCCTCTGACCTGGCTCAGCTTCCGTTTACGGCTCCGTCACCCCTCCACCTTGGCAGCCCCAGCAGACAGACCAGTTTCCCGGGTTGCAGTGACATTCCTGGTGGTACCGCAGAGGACTCCACCTCAGCCACTTTCGCCAGCTCCTGGGAGGGCCCTTGGCTTCCCAGTGTCCCAGGTACATTAGTCATCCATCCCTGGAGCATCAGGTCGTTCCAGCATCACCTACGACTGCACTCAGGGTGAGCTACATGGAGGACGCTGCTTCCTTGGCAACATCTTCTGGTCTCTGACCTCTGAGTGTGTCTCCCTCATTCTTTACTTCTGTATCCTTGATACCTGGGACGGGGCACCCACCACAAGTACTTGCTGACCAAGCACCTTGAGGAATATACAGTTGAGCCTGGTCTTAAGGAGAGGTGGGAGTTTCCTAGGTGAATAAAGGTCTGTGACAAGCCAAGCCAGGAGAAGGAGCTGGGTTCTGGGGTGTTCCATGTGACTACAGGTAAGAAGAGAACAGCCTAGGAGCTGGGATGCAGGTGAGATCGGCAGCAAATGGTAAGTCAGAGAAGCTAGGCAACCTTGAAGGACACACTATGGGGCTGGAACCTGATGGGGGTCACTTTGCATTTTTAGAGAGGAAATCGTACCGTTTTATTTAGGTCAGTTGCCATGGAGGTTAAATAAAACAGACTCAACTGGAGGGGAAACCGTAGGAGGATATTTGGAGTGTTTGGGAAGTCTGTACAATCACCTCCTTTAAAACATATATTTAATAAAGCCCGGGATGGTGATGGAGGACCAGCAAATTTAAAGAGAAGCCCTGTAGGGGAGAATAGTGGACTTTGAAAGGATTCTGTTATTTACACAGAATCCAAGAGGCCACCACCTTCCCAGAAGGACTGGTCTGCAATTCTTGTGGCAATACTCTGTGGATTGAACTCCACTTCTCTTTTTGCTGTATCAAGATCATTTCATTTCTTCATGATGTGACCACACTGCCATCAGAAGATAATCATTCAGAAAAAACAGTTGGTCTCCTGGCCTTGATTATTAGATTGGCACATCAGCTTTCCTGGGTAAATGGGACACGTGATTTTTGTAAGGTGAAGCTGTATAGAATATTTGTCACACAATGATGTGCACACGTTTAGCATACCTTAGGGGCTCAAATGCTCACCAGGCATTTTTATGCATGTCAGAGATGTCACGCTTTTCCCCGAACGCTGATCTGTTTTGAAGGCAGTGGATGCTGGGAGTGACGTCTCTATGATCTGTATGTATTGTTGGCATCTGATGTGAGACATTATCAATCAAGTTAAGGACACTGCAAACACATGCACTCTCTCTCTCTCTCTCTCTCTCTCTCTCTCACACACACACACACACACACACACACACACAC
>JAJEJO010034933.1:0-15910 GCA_020662805.1 Glaucomys volans
GCCTACGGGGTCACACAGGCGGCTAGAGCAAGGGCTGGTCTTCCAGAGGAGAAGTGGGCCTGGGCTCCAGAAAAGGTGTGTGTGCCTACTGCCCCTCCTGGCTGTTGTGGTTGCTCCTTGGATGAACTCACCTAGGACGAATAACTGGTGCAGTGCTGAACCTCCCTGGCCACACCAGAGGCTGCTGTAAGCTGGAAGTAAGAAGTGATCCAGGGTGCGGTAGAGTGAGTGGACATGACAGATGTGAGCACGGAAGCTGTAGGGCAGCTGGCATTTAAAACACTTTTGCCAGACGCCAGACCCCAAGTGGAGGCATTAAAAAGCATGAACTGGTTTGCTTCTTTGATGATCCTCTGAGGTCGGTCATCTTCAGCTGCGTTAACTCTGCAGGATCAGCCCCAGTCTGGCTCAGAGGAATGGGTGGATTTTGAGACCATTCTCTTAATTAGGAGAAAGTGCAGGAAAGTTTGCTGGGCACAACAAAGGCTATTGAGGGCGCATGAATGCCAGGTGGAGCAGCTAGTGGGCAAGTGAATTGGCTCCTGTCTGGACTAGAGCTCTAAGTATGGAAGGTGCCAGGGGAGGGGGAACTGGCACCTGGGCAAGCTGAGACAGTCTAGGGAGGATGCACAGAAGCTGAGGAGAGACTAGGCTCAAGAACACCAGACTGAAGCAGCCAATAAGGGGAGGCCCTAGGAGCCAGGGATGGTGGGAAGGATTGGGCAGCAGTGCCAGACCCCCAACAAGGTCCACAGGGCTTGGCCAGCAGCAGGATCTGGAGCTGTGGCTTTAGGCCCTCAAAGAGGGAATGCCTTGTCTGCCACCTTGCTGAGAAGTCCTCCCGGACTCACCTGGCTGATTTCGTGCCCTTCCCCTTGGTCCCACCCCCCAGTACATGCTGCCCCCATTACAGTGCTGACTGACCGCCTGGGCAGGAGAGCTGAGGGGTATGCCCTGACACATGTGCAACAAACAGGTGTCACTTCACCATGCAGTTGGCTATAACCAGAAAAGTAGAAGGTCCTTTTCAGACCCTCAATGATCCTATGACTTTTTTTCTTCCTCTAAAACTGCTCTCACTTGAGCTGCTTTTGTTCTGGTGATAGATCTGCAATTGTTGCTTTTTCTTCCTGTACCAAGTATGGTGGCCCCATTTGAGTCAAAGCCCGGCACCCCTGTCAAGTCTGACCATCCACTCCTACTTGCCACAAGCTCCTCCTTTGTGGCCAAGAATCCCCACCCCTCCCTTTCTCCTCATATCCTGCAGTTATCTTCTGGAGTCTTTCTACTGCAAGTGGCTGCATTAGCCACAAGGTGTTGTGGGCACCAGGGGCCAGTGGTAACTGCTAGGCATTTTGCTCACCAAGGGTTTCCCACTTGCTCCCCCTGCCCCAGGAGTGTGTCTGATTCACACTCCTGCCTCAGCAAAACGACAAGACACTCATGGATTTCTCCTGAAATCAGAGCCACAAATGCTAAGAATCTGCTAAGAACATTGCTGAGTTTTATTTCATGTAGTATTAGGGGAAGTTTAGAACATGAGCTGAGCTACACACAGAGCATAGAATCTCTATTTTATTGCTGTATGACCTTGGCCAAGTCATTTCCCTGCTGTTTCATCAACTGTAAAATGGAAATAATACCCACCTCAGTGATTTTTTTTTTTTTTTGAGTGCTAGAGCTAGGTGTAAAATATATGGCTCCAGAAGACCTTGGGAAAATATGTCCCAGAATTTATTTTTGACTGATTCCACCCCATCCACAGCTGTGAGCTCTCAGGGCATCTGCACCCAGTACCTGGTGAGGACCATCTGTTAGATGACAGTTTGCTCCCACTTTTCCCCTGTCCCCACTACCTGATCTTGGAACACCGACAATCCTGCCCCACTTTTTCCCCAGTTCTGCTGCTGCAGCCCATTGAGGGTGATGACATGGAGCACAAGACCCTGAAGATCACCGACTTTGGTCTGGCTCGAGAGTGGCATAAAACCACGCAAATGAGTGCTGCAGGCACCTATGCCTGGATGGCTCCCGAGGTTATCAAGGCCTCCACCTTCTCTAAGGGCAGCGATGTCTGGAGGTGTGGCCTGGGGGACTGGACAGGGTCTGCTATGGGGCTGCAAAAGGGCAGAAGTGGTTGCCTAAGCCTATGGGTGGGCAGACAAGCTGAGACCAAGGGAAGGGACCACGACCATTTAATTCATTGCTTTGGGGTGAAGTAGTAATAAGTGGGCAGAGGGCACACAGACCCTTTGTCTCGTCCACAGCTTTGGGGTGCTGCTGTGGGAACTGCTGACCGGGGAAGTGCCTTACCGTGGTATCGACTGCCTTGCCGTGGCCTATGGTGTGGCTGTTAACAAGCTCACACTGCCCATCCCATCCACCTGTCCGGAACCCTTCGCACAGCTCATGGCCGGTAAGGGGGCAGGGCAGGCGGATGGGGGCAGAGCTCCCTGGCCCAGGACACATCCACCCACAGACCCCCTTCTTATTCTGTCCCCCCTCCCTGCCGTGCCCCTAGACTGTTGGGCACAGGACCCTCACCGCAGGCCCGACTTCGCCTCCATCCTGCAGCAGTTGGAGGCGCTGGAGGCGCAGGTCCTGCGGGAAATGCCGCGGGACTCCTTCCACTCCATGCAAGAAGGCTGGAAACGAGAGATCCAGGGCCTCTTCGATGAGCTGCGGGCCAAAGAAAAGGTGTGAGGAGTCGTGGGTACCCAGAGTCGGAAAGTTCCGAATCTCCGTGGGGCAGAGTCGGTGGTCAGTGCCGGGATGACCCCACACAGCCTTCTCTGTCCCGGGCACAGGAACTACTGAGCCGCGAGGAGGAGCTGACGCGAGCGGCGCGCGAGCAGCGATCACAAGCCGAACAGCTGCGGCGGCGCGAGCACCTGTTGGCTCAGTGGGAGCTAGAGGTGTTTGAGCGTGAGCTGACGCTGCTGCTGCAGCAAGTGGACCGCGAACGGCCGCACGTCCGCCGTCGCCGCGGCACCTTCAAGCGCAGCAAGCTCCGGGCGCGTGACGGCGGCGAGCGCATCAGCATGCCCCTGGGTAAGCGGCAGGCCTCGACTCCGCCCGGCCATTGGCTGCGGTGGCGGAGGGGTGGAGTCAGACCTGTGCCTGGCCGCACTGGGATTGGCGTAAGGTGTTGGTGGGTGGGCCCTTGAGCTGAAGGCTGGAAGGAGTGGGACCCTGAGTGATTTGTATCTGTGGGCGGGTTCTGGCGGGAATATTTGCATTTCGGCCTGGGAGTGGCTGCGACCGGGAAGGGGCGGAGCTCATGACTGTTCTGGGAAGACCGAGGGGGCGTGGCGGGCCGGCTCGGGGAACCTTGCCCTCCGCGGGGTTGTCTGGCTCCTGTATTCCTGCCGGACTCCTTTCCTTATGCAGAGTCTGGGCCCCCGAGAGGCAGCTCACAAGTGGCTGCCCTTGTGCCACTGCCTGTGTGGTTTGGGTGCAGACGGAGGTCACGCGTGGTTTGGAGTCCTAGCTCTCCACACAAACCTGCACCTCCTCTTTCCTCCCCCAAACCCCAGATTTCAAGCACCGCATCACCGTGCAGGCCTCACCAGGCCTTGACCGGAGAAGAAACGTCTTCGAGGTTGGGGCTGGGGATTCACCAACCTTCCCCCGGTTCCGAGCAATCCAGTGTAAGAAACTTGGCCTCCTGTCCCTTCCCCTGGCTCCTAATCCTTCTGTCACACCTTATCCCTGGAGTCAATCTTTCTGCCTCCTCTCCCTCCTGCTCCAGGGTTCCTTCCCCCTCCATCTAGACTGTTGCCTCTGACTTCACCAAAAAGTTTGTTTCTCAGCTAAATAATTTTATGACACTATATACTATTCATTTTCTTAAATGCTTTACTAATTTTAATTCTTCACGTTTGTTTAGATAAATGTCGTAACTATCTTAAATCATATGAGAAAAGTAATTTACCGCATAGCTAATAAGGCAGTTAGTGTCACTATCTGTACTAACTTCTAAGCAGCGAATGTCAGTTGAGGGACTAATGAGATGCTCCACCTCACTGCTGACCCCACAACCCAGACCCATCTGTCCCAACAAGACTCCTTCCTGGGAGTGATCTAGGGCCCAGCCTGCTCCCTGTCCTCTAGAGTTGCCCCTGAAGCCTGACTCATGATGGGGGAGGACAAGGATCAGCTCAGACTCCATCCGGTTCCCCCACAGTGGAACCTGCAGAACCTGGCCAGGCATGGGGCCGCCAGTCTCCCCGACGTCTGGAGGACTCAAGCAATGGAGAGCGGCGAGCTTGCTGGGCCTGGGGTCCCAGTTCTCCCAAACCTGGAGAGGCCCAGAATGGGAGGTGAGTGACAGTGCCTCCTACCCAGCATGGTCTGCCTCCCTACATTCCTGAGACTCACAAAACACCCCTCCCCTCCCTTTCTCTAACCAGGAGAAGGTCCCGCATGGACGAAGCCACGTGGTACCTGGATTCAGATGACTCTTCCCCCTTAGGATCTCCTTCCACACCCCCAACACTCAATGGTGAGTGGCCTTTTCTCCCCCACCATGATTTTTCTGGGCTTCTATGGTATCAGGGAAGCCATAAGATGTGACCAGACAGAGCAGCAATCCTGCCCTGATAGGTCTCATTCCAGCAACTGGAAATTGAGTCTGAGACCAGACAGAGCAGTCCTGGGTCTGACCTACAGGCCCGTAGCCAAGCTGGATACAGCCCAGGCCTCAGGCCAAAAGACTAGCCCCCTATTTAAGCCTGGCCTGCCAGAGGCTCCTTCCTAACCTTGTGGCAGCTCTGCACCCTCAACTGGCTCTAGAGAGGAAAGGAATAGGGAATGGTACCCGCTCCCCCATTTGGCAATGAGGGAAGCAAGGTCCAGAGAAGGGAAGGAAACACCCCAAATGGGGTGGGGCCAAACAAATGGCTGCTCTCCTCCCTGAGCGTGCTTCTCCGAATTCCCTCTAGGGAGCCTGTGGGTGGAGAAGATGGTAAGACAAATAGCCAGGGATTCAGGGCCCATTATCACTGCATCTGGGGAAGTTGGGGCTTTTCTGTTCTCCATGATGACAACAGCACCTACTGCGTGTCAGACATTCTGTGCAATCCTTCGAGGGCGGGGCCAGTGTTATCCCTATTTTGGAGATAAGAAAACTGAGGCTCCAAGAAGGGAAATATGCTGAGTGCGGTGGCACATGCCTGTAATCCCAGCAGCTCAGGAGGCTGAGGCAGGTGTATTGCAAATTCAAAGCCAGCCTCAGCAACGTAGCAAGGCTCTATGCAATCTAGCAAGATCCTGTCTCTAAATAAAATATAAAATGGGCTGGGGATGTGGCTCAGGGGTTAAGCACCCCTGGATTCAATCCCTGGTACCAAAAAAGAAAAAAAAGAAGGAAGGGAAATAACCTACCTGCAACCCCCAGCTAAAGAATTGAACCAAGAGAGGCTTTGACTCCCATACTCATCCAGTTTCCTCAGAAACTTTCACATGAAGAATCATTCCTCACATGAATTTCTTAGGAAGCCAGAGGGATGGCAAGAGCCAGGCTCAGCTCAACACTGAATTTAACAGGAGCTAGAAAGTGTGGCATCCCCTGCCTGTGGGTCCTTTTACCAACCCAGAGACCATCTTCAGAACCCCCAGTTCTACCTGCTGCTTACAGCCAGAATACACACTTAGCTTAGGGGCCCTCAGACCAGAGCCCTATGCGGCAGTTTAGATTTGCCCCTCCCAACCCACCCCCACCCAGCCCACCACCTCCCCCATTACCTGATTTGATAGTAATAACAGCTAACATTTATTGGCTCCTATGTGCCAGGCAATTCTGTGAGGTGGGTATTATTATTGGCTCCATTTTACAGAGAAGTAAACTGAGACACAAAAGGATTAAATTTTTTGCTGTAGGGCACCCAGCAGAGCAAAGGCTTGCACCCAGGTCTGTCTGACCCCGGGCAGGACCCTGGGCCCCCATCCACCACTTTTTGCTCCAGCAGCTGGCTTGCTCCAAGCTGGAGCAATAGAGAACTTGAGGCCTTGTCCATCTAGGTGTGTTGGTTGAAGCAGTCCCTGACCATGTTCTCCAGAGCCTTCTGGCCTTGTCCTCCTTGAGCTCCCAAGGACAGGAGCAACAAGGACCTGTAGCCCACTCCCCTCAAGCTTGCCACTTTACCTAAAAGCACACCACCTGCCCCACCTTCGTCTCTAACTGAGCACTTGGTTCTATCTGGGCCCACAAGAGTACATGACCTTGACCTCTCAATTACCCACAGAGTCAGAAACCTGGCAGAGAATCAAAGAGTGAGGCCTCACACAGGTCCCAGATTCTGTGAGAGTGTCCCAGGCATGAACCACTATTGGGGAGCCTCATCCCCCAACCTCCCTACCCTGTCTCCCATTGGATGTCTCTGGCCCCTGGGGACCTGTTTGCAGTGAGTTACGCTTGGGCAGGATACATTCAGCCCACACTGACAGAAAAACTGCCTTGGGGAGCTGGGTGTCCTGGAGCCACTACATGGCCATGTCCTCTCCATGAGGCCCTATGGAAGCAATTCCCCTTCACCTCTGGGTCAGAATAGTCATGCTGCCTTCTCCTATGCAACAGCGTTGCCAGCTCTGACTGCTCGGAAGCTTAGAGGCCAAGTAAAATCCTAGCGGAATTACCAGGCACAGCTGCTTCCCTCTGGGACCCTGGGCTTCTCCCCACCCGCCCCCTGATACTGGGATTCAACCCAGGGGCATTCTACCACTGAGCGGCTTTCCCAGCCCTTTTTATTTTATTTTGAGATCGAGTCTCCCTAAGTTGCCCAGGCTGGTCTTGCAATTGAGATCCTCCTGCCTCGGCCCCCAGAGTAGCTGGGATTACACGCGTACACCACTGCAGCTGGCAGTTTAAATGTGTCTCTCCCCTCTTCTGTTTAAACTCACTATAAATGGCCAGTTTCTTCACCTGTGAAATGTGGCTAATAACAATGACCTCTTACGGTCTTGTGAGGCACAGGTTCTTCCCTCAAATGCACATTGATGCGTTTTGAGCCAGTGGTCAACATGCTGAGATCAACACTGCCATGACCTTGGGCACATTCTAGTCTGGTGGAGGAGGAAGTCTCCTAAACAAGCACAGTAGGGATTAGAAAGTGCTGGAATAGGGGTCGAGAAGATAGAACATGAAAGCATGAAAGCAGCTACAAGTTCAGGGGGATTCTGGGAAGGCTTCACAGAGGCGGTGACATCTCAGCTGGGTCTTTGATGAATAAGAGGTCAGCTGAAAGTTGGGGTGGGAAACACAGGCCAGCCAGAAGGAATATCAAGGGTCCAGGCGAGGAGGAAATGCCATGAAACTCAGAGAAGAGTTGAGAGCTAAGGAGTCTCAGGCTGGAGGCAGTGGGCGAGGGGGTATGGGCCAGTGGAGGAGTGACTGAAGCTGGAAAGGAGGACAGGAGCCTGTTCAGGAAGGGCCTGGAAACCAGGAGGAGTTTTTAAGAGGAAACCTGTGTTTAACAGGTGTGCATTTTCAAGGGACTCCCTGGGCCCTCGAGTGGCAGTGATCAAGGTGTCTGGGAGGGAGATAGGAGGCAGAGACTAGGTGAGGGTTGCGCTGACAGTGGGACCTCCACCCAACACCCAACCCAGAGCAGCACTCCTGGTGGCCTGCTTTGTCCCTGACCAAGGGGAAGGGAAAGGACAAAGGGGCAGGCCAGAGAGGACTTTGATAGCCCAGGTATGGTGACTGGAGTTTCTTTGATGACAGTGAAGAACTAAGGAGGGATTGAACCAAATCTGGACTTTTTAAGAGTCTGTCTAGATGCTTCTGTGTCCCCCTTAATGACTAGCTCCCCAGCACCCCCCAGGTGGTCTGGAATGGAGTCAGGGCAATCCTAACCCCAAAGGCGGTACACTTATTCTTTTTCTTTTTTTTTTTTTTTTGGTACTGGGGATTGAGCCCGGGGGCACTCGGCCACTGAGCCACATCCCCAGCCCTATTTTGTATTTTATTTAGAGACAGGGTCTCACTGAGTTGCTTAGGGCCTCGCTAAGTTGCTGAGGCTGGCTTTGAACTCGCAATCCTCCTGCCTCAGCCTCCCAAGTGCTGGGATTACAGGCGTGCGCCACTGCACCCGGCCACTTATTCCTAAATCTAGGGTGGAGTCTGGCAGGCAAGTGGTGGGTCACAAAGGCACTGCTGCTCCTGCACAAATTATGCTAGCTCTGTCCCTGTCCCTCACTGGCTGTGTAACCTTAGGCAAGCCCTTAACACCTCTGGGCCTAGAACCTCTGGGGCACAGGATCAGACTACATAATATCTCTAAATCATTCAGCTCAGACCTGGCAGAAACACATCCTCTGTAAGCTAGCTGTGACCCCAGGCAAGGTATTAACCTCTTTGAGCTTCCGCTTCCTCATTTCTGGAATAGCGACAGTGATGCGTGCCCCAGGAACTGTTGTGTACATTGGAATTTACCTGTGTGCTCCCTACAAACTGCTGGAGGCAGGTGGGAGGGCAGAAGGGCCAGGGCTGCCCAGCCAGGAAGGCAGTTGGCACAGAGCAGAGTACTGGTCCCAGGCAGTGGGGCCAGTCCTACACCGGGGCCTGGAGGTGGACCTGGCGGGTCACTGGCCTCGGCCTGCTACTTCTTGAACTCCTGTCCTACTCCCAGAGTCCTGGCTGCCTCCCAGGCTTTGCTGCTGCAGGTTGGTCTGCGCTGCCCGTCCCAGGCTCCACCAGCTGGTGGAAGGCTGAAGGGTACGGATGGGGGAGGCACCGCTGGGAAAGGAGGAGTTGACCCAAGGAAAATGCAGGGAAGCAGAACTAGTCCTTCTCCCAGGTCCTCACCTGGATGTTGTACTAGCCAAGGCCCAACACCTGCCACCCTTGCTTGCAGGTAACCCCGCACGTCCCAGCCCAGAGCCCGAGGAGCCGCGGAGGCCGGGACCAGCAGAGCGAGGCAGCAGCTCCGGGACACCCAAGCTGATCCAGCGGGCACTCTTGCGCGGCACTGCCTTGCTGGCCTCACTGGGCCTCGGTCGAGACCTGCAGCCACCTGGGGGCCTGGGCCGTGAGCGCGGGGAGCCCCCAACAGCGACCCCTGTGCCGGTGCCCTCACCGTGCCCCACAGAGCCTCCCTCCTCCCCGATCATCTGCCTCTCTCCCAAGACGCAGGATGCCCGCGGCCTGCCCACCCCTGCACCCCTACTGCTGGACCTGGGTGTCCCCACCGGCCAGCCGTCAGCCAAAAGCGCCAGGCGGGAGGAGACACGTGGTGAGTGGCCCTAGGGCTGATGCGGAGATGGCGGCCACCAGAGAGGGGAGGAACTGCCTGGGGACTTTTCAGGGAGCCAAGGCCAGGACCACAGGTGTCTGCTGGAGCCCAGGCTGGTCCCTCAGCACGGGGACAAGTTCTCGGTTCATCTGTACAGTGGGCAGGGCAGGAGGGCGAGGCCAGCAAGCTGTAAATCCACAGACTAACCCTGGAGGTTGATCGATCGTGCCAGGCCCTGTCCATGGTGGTTCTTAAGAGAGATGGTCTCTCTAGAGATTGCCATAAGCACTTTATGATACCCATTTTTTGAGGATAAAATTTAAGGCACAGAGATTCAGGGACTCTGGGCTCCCACAGCTTGTGACAGGGTTGGAATCTAAGGCCAGACCTGTCTGCTCCAGACCCCTTCCTCTTAACCGCTCTGTAATAAAGAGGTGCCCTGGAGTACTCGGGCCATGGAAGTTAGGAATCAGGTGGTCCCTGTGCCGAGTGAGAGCGGTGGAGACACCCTCAGGCCTCAGCCTGTCGTACTGCACAGTGGGCTAGTGGACACCTAGGAGCTGGGGGCTGCCTGACCCTGTGCCCCTCCTGCACCCTCACAGGAGGCACTGTCTCACCTCCACCAGGAATCTCGCGCTCTGCTCCTGGCACCCCGGGCACCCCGCGCTCACCACCCCTGGGCCTCATCAGCCGGCCTCGGCCCTCACCCCTCCGCAGCCGCATTGACCCGTGGAGCTTTGTGTCAGCTGGACCACGGCCTTCACCCCTGCCCTCACCACAGCCTGCACCCAGACGGGCACCCTGGACCTTGTTCCCAGATTCAGATCCTTTCTGGGACTCCCCACCTGCCAACCCCTTCCGGGGAGGCCCCCAGGACTGCAGGGCGCAGACCAAAGACGTGGGTGCCCAAGCCCCGTGGGCACCAGAGGCGGGTCCTTGAGTGGGCCAGGCCACTCTGCCGCTCCGCCTGCCTTCGAGGAGCCACAGCATACACTGGAACAGGGCCAGGCAGGCTTCTGTAACTGCCTCGGCTTCCCCAGGGACTCTGCCCCCGTTGGGGGTCAGGAACACTACACTGCACAGGAAGCCATCACACTGGATGGGGGGCCTACATCCCCAACTTGCAACCTGTAGGTCCCCTTGACTTACCTGCCCCACTGGGGCCTGACACTGTACCCAGCTGGTTGGGAGGACCAGAGCCTGTCTCAGGGAATTGCCCCCAGGGGTGGTGTAGGGAGGAGGGGAGGTGCAGGGGAGAGGGACCAGCCTCAGCTGTCACCAGCACTTTTGACCAAGTCCTGCTACTGTGGCCCCTGCCCCAAGGGCTTAGTGCCTGGAACCCCCTGCCCTCGGGGTCACTGGGGCTGGGGCTCTCTGGGTGCCTTTCTGCTGCCCCAGCCAGGGTTGGGGCCCTGGTCTTGGGATCCAATGAAGCCAAATAAACTTGTAAGCTGTCTCCCCAAATGCAGCCTGTCACCTTTCTTGGAGGTAACCAGGAGACTCAACCTATCTAGGGACCCTGGTGTCCTCAAGCCCCTAGCACAATGGGCAGATGACCTAGACCTGGGCCAGGATGCC
Organism: Glaucomys volans; assembly: GCA_020662805.1. Taxonomy (NCBI): domain Eukaryota; kingdom Metazoa; phylum Chordata; class Mammalia; order Rodentia; family Sciuridae; genus Glaucomys; species Glaucomys volans. Next base: position 10,812 of record JAJEJO010034933.1, read on the forward strand.
TTGCACCACACCCATCTTGGGACCCACCCCAGCCCTCCTGACACCCACGCACGCTGGCCTAGCCTCCCCTTTCCCCGCCCTTGCCAGGCTTCTTCCACCCCGCGTGTTGGTGCAGTCATCCCGCCACTCAAGTGACTGTTCACTCCGCTCCTCCTTGTTGCTGGGTGGTCCCTGCCTATCCTCTGGGGCCAGCTGCAGTGTCACTCCCCAGGACACCATCCCTGGCTGTGCTGTCCCCAGGCAGCCCACCGCCCTGGAAAGTGTCTCCAGGGTTGCCTTGTGTTTGTCTCATCCACAATCTGGACACATACAGAGTAAGTCCACCCACCCTGGCATTTGCAACGCCTCCATGAGAGTTTGTGGGAGTGTGGCTCGGGCTCTTCTGCCTGCCCCAGCATGCCATGCAGCTAGGCTGTGCAGTGCAGCGGGGACTCACCTTCCCTGCCCCCACCACATCCATCCTGAATCCAGGCCGCCATACTTTCATCCCAGGGTTCCCCTCCAAAGGTCTCTGGGCCACACTTGTCCTCAAAGGCCTGTGTCCTTGCTCCTTCCCCATGGTGAGTCCCCTGCTCCTTCCCCACCCCAGGCTCTTGCCCACCATAACTGGCCTGTTCTCATTCCCCAGCTGAAATGTCACCACCTTAAAGGAGCTTTCCCAGGGAGACAGTCCTTCCCCGCAACACTCCCAGGACCTGGCTGTTTGCTCCAAGAATTTAAGACAATGTGAAGATTTCGAGTATCTTCGCTCATAGGTTTCCCATGTGAGCACCAGGAGAAAAGGGACCCAGTTGTCCTCTTCCCCAGCATCTGAATGGGGTGGGATATGTGTGACTGGGGACATGAACTTGAGTAAACATGAGGTTCTCTCTAGGCACAGTGTCCTCACCCCGCCCTCTCCCTCACCACAGCACCTCCCTCCACCGGCCCCCACCCCAGCTGCCTGAAATGGGCAACTGGGAGGAGTGCTTGGGCTCGCCAGCCTCCCATTCACACACACCCGGTTCTGCCCAGCCACCCACACGGTGCATCCTCCCAGCCCCGCCCTGCACAGCCTCTCCCAGGTGCCAGAGGAGCAGCCAGCTCCCCGGTAACCAGACTAGTGCTGCGCTATGGGGGGTCTGAGGCCCTGGGCCCGGTATGGGCTCCTGGTTGTGGCCCACCTGTTGGCCATGGGGCTTGGGGCTGTGGTGCTCCAGGCCTTGGAGGGTCCCCCAGCACGCCAGCTCCAGACCCAGCTCAAGGCTGAGCTGGCTACCTTCCAGGCAGAGTATGGGGCCTGCCTGCCACCCGGAGCACTAGAGGAGCTTCTGGGCGTGGCCCTGAGAGCACAGGCCCACGGAGTCTCCAGCCTGGGCAACAGTTCAGAGGCCAGCAACTGGGACCTGCCCTCAGCCTTGCTCTTCACTGCCAGCATCCTCACCACCACGGGTAAGGCCACCAGGCAGCCCAGAAGGAACAGGCTCCTGAGGCCCTGGCTCCCTGAGGTCCCTGGGGGTGAGGCCCTTCCCACAAGCCCAAAGCCCCAGACAGAGCCCAGCCCTATCCAGCCTGACATCACAACTGGGGCTCCCCACACCAACACACCCCAACTGGTGCCTCCACTTTATCTGCCAGGAGGGGTGTGGCCTCCCCAGGCACCCTTTGAAACCCAGGAGGGTGCCCAGACCCACGGGCCTGAAACAATGCCACAGGATGGATTCTGGGATGGAGGGAGGAAACACAGACCAGGATTACCAGCTCAAGAGGGGTGTTCTGGAGGAATCCCTGATGAGCTGTCAGCCCCAGCAGGGGGCTCAGATAGAAGGGTCCAAGGAATTCCTGGTTGGGGAGAGCAGCACCGAACTTAGGCCCAGAGAAATGAGATAAAGGCCCCAGGTTTTTGTTTTGTTTGTCCTACAAAGAGTCTAAATTATTATTTTATTATTATTAGTGTGTGGGGGGGGCGCTGGGGATCAAACTCTGGGCCTCACACCCACCTTCTTTTGGAAACTCAAGAAACCAATTCATACCGAGTCTGAATCCCTACAAGGTGATATACTGGCCTAGGGCCCCCTCTGGGCCCCAGCACAGACTGCACCTGCCCTCAGGCCCACCCCAGTTCCCACCACTCACCCCTCCCTCTTATCTCACAGTGGGCTTCTGTGGGCATTGGAGTTTGCAACCTCTCCACCAGCTGAACCTGTTCTCCCATCATACTCCACTCTGCCACCTCTCTGCCTTGCACCGGCCTCTCTGGCCCCAGCTGACACTGTCACGCATGCTGCTTCATTGCTGTGCTGGGTGTCCACCTCCCTGGCTGCTTTTCCTGCCTACCTTTCCAACCAAAAGTGAGGGCCCAGGCAGACTCAGACTCCAGCACCAGACCCAGCACATAGAAGGATGTAATGCACTTTGGGGTAATGAAAGAGTGGGGGACACTCCGCCAGTTGTGGATTGAAGTACAGGTTAAGGGCAAAGCTCAGGAAGCAGAATCAGGTTGGGGGTTCTCAGTAGAAAAATACTTGCCTAGCATGTGTGAAGCCCTGGGTTCTGTCCCTAACACTGCAAAAAGGAAAGCCAGGACCTGGGGAAGGACAACATTTCTGTGAGTTGCCCCAGCTACAGAGGGCCTGAGGGACTTTTATTTTATTTATTTTTGAGATAGGCTACCCTGACTGGTCTCAACTTGCGATCCTCCTCAGTCTCCTGAGTACCAGAATTACAGGCGGAAGCCACCATGCCTGCCTGGCTAGGGCTGTCTTCTTTAATCCTTTCCTTTCCCATTAAAACATGGCTCAGGCCAGGCATGGTGGCGCACGCCTGTAATCCAAGCGACTTGGGAGGCTGAGGCAGGAGGATCACGAGTTCAAAGCCAGCCTCAGCAACTTAGCGAGGCCCTAAGCAACTCAGTGAGACCCTGTCTCTAAATAAAACACAAAATAGGGCTGGGGATGTGGCTCAGTGGCCAAGTGTCCCTGGGTTCAATCCCTGGTTCCAAAAAAAACCAAAAAACAAAAAACATGGCTCAGGTTAAGGAACCTGACCTTAACCCAGTGAAGCAGCAGGACCTGAAGAGCTCATGCAATTTCTGCCACTAGAGGGCAGCTTTCTATGGGAGGCAACAGAAAAAGTGGCGATCCCAGCAGCCATCCCAGCAGCCACCCCACTCAAGAGCTCACTGCTTGCTCTCTGTCTTCTCCAGGTTACGGCCACATGGCCCCGCTATCGGCAGGCGGAAAGGCCTTCTGTGTGGCTTATGCATCCCTGGGGCTGCCAGCCTCCCTAGTTCTGGTGGCCACCCTGCGCCACTGCCTGCTGCCTGTGCTCAGCTGCCCAGGTACCTGGGTAGCCGTCCGCTGGCAGCTGGCACCGGCACAGGCTGCGCTGCTCCAGGCAGCGGGACTGGGCCTGCTGGTGGCCAGCATCTTTGTGCTGCTGCCGGCACTGGTGCTGTGGGGTTTGCAGGGCGACTGCAGCCTATTGGAAGCCATCTACTTCTGCTTCGGCTCACTCAGCACCATCGGGCTGGGGGACTTGCTGCCCAGTCGAGGCCGCGGCCTGCATCCAGCGATTTACCACCTTGGCCAGCTCGCACTTCTTGGTGAGTGTGAGGAGGGAAAAGGAGCCTGAACTACAACTCCCATAAACCACTGGGGGTCTGAGTCTCACAGGTGGGGGACCCAACCTTGAGAGTTGCTTGGGAGATAAAGTAGAAGCCTAGTGGCACTGTTGAGAGAGACGCCAGGTGCCAAGGTAGGTCATCACACTGGGAAGTGGGTGGGGAGCATTGTGGGCACCCCAAGAACTGCCCGAGCAACCTCTCCTCCCCAGGTTACTTGCTCTTAGGGCTCCTGGCCATGCTGCTGGCGGTGGAGACCTTCTCAGAGCTGCCACAGGTTCGGGCCATGGTGAAGTTCTTTGGGTCCAGTGGCTCTATGACCCCTGAGGACCAAGGCAGCATCCTGGGCCAGGATGAGCTGTCTCTGAGCACCCTGCCTCCAGATGCCCCAGCTGCAGGACAGGCACCCGCTTGCTGACAGGTGTCAGGTGCCCAAGTTCAGCTCCTTTAAGGTGGAAGATCCTGAGGAGATGGCCAGGGGTGCTTGGGGAAGAATCTGGAGAGGGGGTGGGCAAGTGCAAGAACTTCATGGAATAATGGGTTAAGAAATTAAATGGCCAACAACACTGCCGCTTTCATGCCTTCTTTCAAGATGGGACTTCACTCCGGCCATCATTCTTGAGGGGCCCAGGTCATGCCTGTGTGTCTGGGAGTTCCCAGCAGGGCCTGCCCAGTTTAAGGTCTGGAGGACAACATTATCGATGTCCTGAGCCCCTTTACTGTTGTCAAAGCCCAAATTGTTCAGAGAAAGGGTCGCGCCAGGGTGTCCTAGGCCAACTTTATTGCTGGAGGATGGGGAGGAGGGTGCAGGTGACAGTCCCCGCCCCCTCCCTCTCCCTCGGAGGCCTCCTGGGGCCCTGCGACTGGGCAGGCCCCTGGAGCCCCGGTGGCCATGAACACGCACACACACACTCATACCGACAAATAAATACGTCCCGGCCGGCGCGGCGGCCCAGCAGCTCCCGTTCGAGTGCCATGGGGTCCGCCCTGGCCCGTCCGATGAAGGGGCGCCGATGGCCTGCTGCGGCCTCACTCCGCATCCCGAGGGCAGGTCTCCGCAGCTTAGGCCGCGGGAGGCGAGGGGCGCAGGCGGTGAGCAAAGTTGCGGGGGGCCGGAAGGCCGGGAGGTGGGGAGCTGGGGAGGCGGGGAGGCCGGGAGGCCGGGAGGCCGGCCAGCCGGGCGGGCTCAGCTCAGTGCGCAGCGCTCGCGCCGGCTCAGCTGCCGGCTCAGCTTTCGGCGCCGCTGCTCCAGGCCGCGCGCCAGACGTTCGTCCTCCTCCAGGGCGCTGGGAGGGAAGGGGTTCGAGTCAGCCCAGCGTCCCCGACCCGCGATCCAGCCCAGAGCCCCGGAGCCACTCCTGCTCCCTGTCCATCCCGGTCCCCACTCACATCCGCTCCTTGTGGTCCAGGTCCCGGACCAGTTCGTCCCGCTGGTTCACCAGTGACACCAGCTCCTCCAGCAGGAGCTGCTCCCGGTGCTGCTGTGCGTCAGTTTTCT
>JAJEJO010034935.1:0-11081 GCA_020662805.1 Glaucomys volans
CCTGTTATAGAGGAATGCCTAACACAATGCCAGGCAGGTGGGTCTCTAGCAGAATCAGATGCTGCTGTCTCCCCCGTCCCATCCAGTGGTTTATCAGGTACTTAAAACCTATATATATATATATATATATATAGCAGGTGGCTAGAGAAGAGCTAGAGGAGTAGAGAGCTTGTGTCCGTCTGTGATGTCATAAGCAGGGGCAGAGAGGAGGTGACCTGGCTGTACACACCTAAACCTTCGAGGTGAGGTCCCTGCCACTCTAGAGGAAATACCTCTTGGCTTTTGTGGCAAGAATGTGCAGTGGGCACCGAGTAGTGAGGACTGGTGGTGTCAGGCAGAGTGAGGGTTAAGCAGTGAGCCTTCCTGGGAGCCTTTTGACGCCAGGTTTGTTTCCCTTCTTTCCGAATCTCGGCAGTGGCTGCCTGCTTCCTGATGTTGTTGGGTCCCGTGGGAGGGGAGCTGGGCACCCTGATGCCCCTCGTCACCAATTCCGGGACTGTGGAGCAGAGAGTGACGACAGCCAGTGAGTCGTCAGTCGACGGCAGTGGGGGCCCTGGTGACGGCTGCTTTGTTGTTTTTTTCCTCTTTGGAAGATGACTCAGTGTATCAGGAGCCGGGAGATGGAGCTCTCAGCTGAGTGGCCAGAATGTTCTGTCAACATGAAAGCAGCAGAAACAGCTCACTGGGGCTCTGAGCCGATCCCTAGCCTGGGGTCATTTCCAGGGAGGGCTGATCATAGAAGAAGGCCACTGCCAGGCATGAGGATGGGGGAGACACCAGGTAACTCAACAGGCTCTGTGACCCTTGAATTTTCAGAGCTCGAGAAAGAAACACAGCTAATTGTGTTATTCAGTGAGCTTGGCACGAGGGTCATTTTTTGAGCTCTTCTCTTTGCTCCCAAATGACAGATATCTTCTCAGGACCAGAAGACCCTTTGGGATTTCTCACCGAGGCTTTATCTGTGGGCTTGGTGGTCATTGTGCTGTATAGAAGGCAGTTCCCTTTGGGGGCAGGGGTGGGCCAGGCCAGCCTCAGTGACCCATCGCACCCCTGGACCCCAGGAGCAGGAGCCCCAGTGGCGATGTGGTGCCTTAGGATGCCTCTACGGTATGGTACGAAGACGGTGGGTCCACCTCTCCAGCCCTCAGCGACAGGCGACTCAGGCACTGTCAGCTCATCTTTCCTTACTGTCCCAAGTCACAGCTTATCTTCTTCCTTCATCTTCCTTATTTCCTCCGAGATGAAGTAGTGGACCTTGAGTTCTTGACCTTTTCTTTTTTCTTTCTTTTTTTCTTTTTTTTTTTTTTGCGTCATCATGGCGGCTCAGGGTTCTAGGCTTTTCCTGATTCTGCAGCAATGCGCTATAAGCGCGTGATCCCCCCGCCCCGCCCTGCCCCGCCCGCGCGCTGCCCGCCATGCCTTCTTGGGAACAAGAGACAAGATGCACCTCCACGGCCACTGAATCCTGGCCAGATCATTATCCCCTTTCTGTCCTCTGCCACCTTCAACCAGCTTGGGGGCAGAGGAGTTTAGGGACTGAGGAACAGACATCCTGGCCTGGAACTCCCTCCTTCCTTTCCCCTTGTGCCATTTTTCGGTCTCATGCTTTCTCAAGCTGATACTAGTGCTGACATTTGTCGCAGAGTACCTTCTCTCCCTGAGGACCTCCCAGGGTGACTCATTTTGGATCTCGGGCGAAGTCGCTACTGAGCTTTGAGAACCAACAGGAGCAGGGAAACATGATTGAGCTCACATCAGAGTTGGGCAGTGGTTGGGGGCTGGCCATTTCCCCACCCAGAGTGCAAAGGTGGCCACAAGCCTCCTTGCACTGTGTCTTCTTGTGCCTGAGTGGAGAGCATCTTGACCTAAAGACTATGTATGTGTGGGAGTTGGAACCTTTTGCATCTCATGCTTCTGTGTCCTGAGCTGTGCATGTGACGAGGCCCTGGATTCTGTGCTTTAGAGATCTCTGTTGCCTTTCCTGTTCATTTTCGCAGGTGATGGGCAGGCCTGCTAGATCAGACTCCGCCATGCCCAGTGGTACTGGTACTGGTCCAAAATGATGGACCCATGTCATTTTCTCCATTGTTGTCTTGTTTCTGTTACAGAATGGTGGTCAGCAACTGAGGGCTGTGGTCCCAAGGGCCACATACAGACCCTGGATAGGACTCTAGTTGGGGTCTTTATAGTTCATTACTTGATTGGCCCCGTGAGCTGAGTCAGCCTGCCTACCTTGTCTTCTTCCCCACAGAGAATTCAGGAGGGTGCAGCTTGGCCTGTGCATTGGTGACAACCTATGGTGACTGGCTCAGCTGAGGATGGTGCTGGTGTTCCCAGGACAGCACTGTACTGCTGGATGGCTCACTTTCATTTATTTGGAACACACATACACAAGAAGCCTGGCAGTTCTCTCTGCGGTAAGTATTTGCTGTATTTTTTTACATTCTTTTATTTCTTTGAACATTGGAAGTGGATAGATGTTTAGAGCCCAACCAGCTGCTCTGCCTTCTCCATTCTTTTCCTGCGCACCCCACCCTTAGTTCTCTAGCAGAGGACCAGATTGATTTTCTAGTGCTACTGGAGACCTGCAGAGAGCCCGGAATGTGCTGTTCAGCCTCCACACATCCCCCTCACATTTGGGAGAAGTCAGCTTTCCCTAAAATGGAGCCAACAGCCTTTGTCCTCTGTGCAGAGTGTTAATGGGCGCATGGAAGGACCCTGAGTGTCCTCACTGCCCCCGGCTGGGAGGTGAGGCTCCCGATTGGCTGGCTGCAGGAGAATGGCCCTTGCCAACACCTAGCATGGTTCTCTGCCAAGTTCTAGCTCCAAATCTCAGGCTGGTAGGAACCTAGACTATATATAGCATTGTGCTAAGCAGTTCTTATCAGACGTGTCTGCCCTCCCCTGCAGGAGAGGAGCACTTCTATCGGAGAACTGGAACGTAGAGAGTGTGAGCCATCTCCAAGGGCCTTTTATTCCAGGAAGGTGTGTGTGCGCATGTATCTGCGTCTGACCCAGGGCTGCCAAGCTCACTCTCCTTTCCCCTGTTTTAGACACTGATAGATTCAAAGGTCATGCCGGATGAGGGCGCTGATGTGGGATGAGGGCCAGGAGGGGCTGGTAATTGTCTGATGGATGTTGGGCTTGGAGGAGAGGCTTGGGGTTGGGGGATGACGTGGCTGAAGACAGTACGCCCTGCGTCAACGACCAGCCTCCGGTTTCTCCTCTTAGTATCCTGTTTGCCTTTCTTTGCCCAAGGATGTCTTTTGACCTCTCTCTTCCTTTTCTTGGACCTCTTGTCTTCCCTGCCTTCCTCCACCCCTTCCTCCTCCTTCCTATGATTTTCTTGAGGACATATAAGACCAGACCCGGCCTCCATCCCCTGGAGTCATGTCTGCTCTCTGCTCTTGTTCCCATCCCCTTCAGTCACAAGGAGTGGGTCTGCCGTACTCAGGAGGAAGCTGGGGTTTAGGGCAGGGTGGGCTGGATGGTCTCCTCTTCCCTCTCATAGGTGCTATCAAGACAAACACTGATTTGTGTAGTTCTGTGACAACAAGTGCTGACCAGTGTGACATGATTCCAGTCTTGTCAGTGAATCACCACCAGACTGCTTATTGGAAACCAGAAAGAGCAAGGAAAATAGGATCTAACCCCATGCCTCATGCCAGGTAAGTCAAGTGTGACTGTTCCCTGGGCCTTCCCCCAACCTCCTCTTCCCATGAAGACCATTTTCCCTGTTCAGTGGGGGAATCCTCAGATGTCTCCATTCAGAATCTCTTAAGACAATTGCTCTCTTCTTTCTGTTCTCCTCCTCCTGCCTTTTCTATGAATGGGGTTAGTAACCAGCAAGGGGCTGGGGGAAGGGCAGACAGCTGAAGTGACCAGGATGCTAGATAGGTGGGAGGTTGTTGGGTAGCATTTCCGGGTATGGTGGTGGCAGAGCAGTTGGGGCTTCCATAGTAAGTGAACAGCAACTGTTCTTGGCCCCCTGAAATCCTGCGTGAGAGTTGGGGTTTAATCCCTCAGTTCTTCTGGAGCTGCAGGGACCTTGGGCTTGTTCTTCCCCATCATCTGAGTGGGTATTATGTCTTCCTCTAGACCTTTAGCCTTGACGCGGCTTAGTTCAGGACTGTGGTCTGGAGTTTAGACCAGGTTGAGCACTGGGCTTCAGGGCTCTTCCCTTACTTTTGGGGTTTCATTTGAATGGATCACTTTCTTCTTGTAGGCCCTCTTTGTCTTTTCCTTACATAAAGGGAAAGGAAGCACTGGCCCGGTGAGCCACTGCAGAGCCATCTGTAAGCACTTGACATAGAAATGCCTTTCTCTGCCTCATGTGTTGCTGGTCGCAGCACCAGCAGTGGTGATGGGAAGTGATGATGACCTGGAGGTTGGTCACATGCAGACAGTGCAGAAAGCTGACTGTAGGTGCTTGCCCCGTCACCAGGAAGTCTCTCCCACCAGCGAATATACTGTAGTGTTCGTGACCAGCCGGGCCAGCTGGAGCTAGCCAATAGCAGGTTTGTCCAATAGCAGTTTGTCCAGGGTCTAAAGATAAAAGGAGTGGTGCTGGGTAACTTTATAAGGCACCCGTGGGCTCCCATCCTTGGTCACCTCTTTCTGCTTCGTCTGCTGGGTGTGGGTGCCTCCCTCTCTCTGCACCACTCCGCCACCATCCAGGGAAGCTGGTGAATCCCCTCACAGTGCGTCATCTTTTCTTCTCCCTCCTGAGGCGAATCTCTGAGTTGACCGTGAGCAGCCTGAGACCTTCCCCAAGGGAGGGCTCTTGGTCTCTTCCTTCAAAGAACTTAACGAGTTCACTAGTGTTGTGAGATGACTGGGTGTGTTGGCTGCTCTGTGCAGCCGGGGAGCTGAAGAGGGTTAGCCAGTTCCTCAAGATGTGTAGGCTAGAGTCTGGTCAGCACTCGCTGTAAGAGTGGAGTCAGATGTAGCTGCTGGCGGTGCTTGGGAGCCTCCGCTTTCATTCACACAGGCAGCGTGCCCCCAGGCCTGGCTCTGGGTGACCTCTGCCCCATTCACAGCCCTACCCTTGCTTGATTGGGAAAACCAGGGTGGGGAGTGAAGGGGAAGTTGGTTTTCCTCTGGTCACACAGTTGTCTTGGTGAATTGGGGTCGGTGCTTCCTGACTGATTTTCCTATGTCTATCTTTGATCTAATGCTTTGCCTCCTGCTTACCAACCTGGCTTCTGCTCCCATGGTGGGGGTCATTGTGTGTTGCCAGTCACGTAAGCAGGACAGTTGGCATCCCTTGAGAGAGGGGCACTTTTTCCTTGACTTTTGAGTCCCTGAGGTCTGAGAGCTAGGTGGCAGGGGCCCTTGCATCCGGGATCCAGCAGAGGTTAACAGAGTCGATGGCACTGGAGCTGAAGTGGCGTGGCTTGGCTGGGAATTGTGCGGGCGGGACCCTGCCAAGGTCCCTGATTGGTCAGCACCTTCTCTATTCCATTGACTTCTGGTCCTGTCAGGGCTGTGAATTGTTTAATGCATATGTTGGCTCTGTCCCCTGACTTGAGTGCCCCTGAAACTGCAGGCACAACTTTAGAGGGGAACTGTACCTCACACTGGTCACTTTTTTGGATGTGTGGCCTCCCTCTGAGATATGTAAGAGATATCACCCTTTTCCACCAGCCAGCTGTCTGTGGGAGGCACTCGTTTTGCTTTGCTTTGCTTTTCTGGGACTTGCAGTGGCTGTGAGGAAAGCATAGCCTGGGTTTGGCTCCCTGCTGGCTCCTTCCACGGGAGCTGTTCATGGGCTGATCGAGCCAGAGAACACCCCCAGGGCCTCATGGTCTGTGCAGAGCCTGGTGGTGCAGTGTGAAGCTTGTGTGGGTGGGTGGAGTGCCAGTACAGGGATGGAGAGCTCGTGGCAAGGTTGCTATGCCTGGTTGTATCACTGGAACAGGGCCAGGAAGATGTGGGAGGATGAGTCCAGTGCTCATCCCAGGTGCCTTCCATGGCCCAGAACAGACGCGTGTTCCCTGTGAAGGATTCCCATCTTGAACGCCTTGACACCACAGGCCGCGTGCTACCAGGGCAGGTCTGTAACGAGGCATGAAGGTATGGGATGCATCTGAGTACTCAGTTCCTGCATGCCATCAGGGAAAGGAAACTGACCTTTGTTAAGGGCCCTTTACTTATCTGATTTCATCCTCCGAACGGCCATGTGACGTAGGCATTATTTCCCTTTCACAGTTAAAGGAACTGTGATTAAGTGACTTAACCAAGCTCACACATTTGCTAAGTGGGGTTGTTGAGATTTAAATCCAGCACTTCTGATTCCATAACCTATAGTTTTTTCCTCACCCTCTTGTTCTGTTTTGTGAGCTGAGACCCTCAGAGAGCTAATGTGAACCAGCATAAAAGGCAGACACCCAGGGACCTTCCCCAGGGGTCACTGTGTGTGTTCCGTTTTGGGGAGACCAGGCAGAGGCAGATGCCCTTTGGTACCCATGGACTGGCAGGACTGAGCAAGGAAGGCAAATATGTGTGGAGCTTCTCTAGTACTGGGTGCTGGATTGCAGAACTCAACCAAAACAAATTCCCACTCTTGAGGAGCACGCATTCTCGTTTGGGGAGAAGTCATTAGTAAAGAAATTTAAAACTATATACAATTTACAAAAATGTACATAGTAGCCAAATATGGAGATTGTGTGGGGATGAAGGAGGAGGAAGCACACTCACTGAGGGGGGTCCAGATGATGGTCAAGAGGGGCTGGAGAGATGGAAGGACCTCAGCTTCCAGGGAAGCCATGCTGGTTGAACTTTCTTCTAGAGGTCGAGTTTGATAAAGTCATTAACCCCTTTTTTCCCTTAGCTTATAGGAGCATGTGGTGAATTGGGAGTCCAGGTGGGAGTAGACGTCACCAGTGAAGGAGGTTTTTCCATTCGCCACGGCCGTCCCTGACTTTCTTCTCCCATCCTCTCTGGGTGCCAGCTGGCTTCTGTGTCTCAGCCTGGTCATCGTGCTTCTCTTGTCCATACAGCACAGGGAACATTTGGGTCAGGTCTTTGCCGAGTCACTGATCAAATATGTGCCTGCAGGAGGCACAGCCCTTCTGCCAGGCCGCGTGGTTCCTGGAGCTGACGATCATGACAGGCGAGGGACTGGCACAGGGTGGGGAGAAGTCGCCTTGTGTTAGATTGCCCAGGCTTGCTTTTTGCCTTGAAAGGCTGAGGCAGGTTGGTGGTGCTGGAGGCCTGAAGGGTGTGCGTGCAGTGTGTGCAGCTCCTGGGCCCAGGCCTTGGTTACTTGGGAGAAGCAGTAACTGGGCCCACGGTGAGTCAAGCTCTAAGCTTCCTCTCCTTGGCCCACCTTTGGTACCTGGCCTTCCGAGACCATGGAAGCTGCCATCTGCTGCCAGGCAGGGCTCTGAAGTTGCCAGGGATGAGGTAGAGTGGTGGGGAGCTTGGGAAAGAGGCAGGCCAAGGGAAGTGGGGTTTGTATTGCTTGTGCTGTAGAGGAGTTAGCAGACCTACATTCTGGTCCTGGCTTGTTGACAAAACTCATTTACTTTACCCCATTGGGCCTCAGTTTCCTTATGTGTAAAATGAGGGTGTTAAAGCAAAATACTTTTTGGAGATTCCAACTCTTTTAACACGGGTCCTTTCCTGGATGCTCATGGAGGTATTGCTTAGTCATAAACAGGACCAGGAAATTGAGACCTGAGTCACCATGAAAGGAAGAAGGGGAGACATCTTGAAGACCTGATAGCAACCAAAGTCCCCATTACAGAGAGGCGCTGCTGGCATGAATTAGGGTGGGTGGGTGGAGATAGGGTTTGAAGGACTTCCCAGAAGGAGGGAAGGGCTGGAGATGAAGTGAAGGTGGTTGATGCAGGTCTCCCAAGTCATAGGGGAATTGCCACTATGGCTGCGGAGAGGCTTGTGGGAAGCGGGGCATGTGGGAGCTGCTGGTGGGGCTTGCTGTACTGAGCAGGGCTGACTTGAGAGACCATTCTGTAGGGAAGATGCTGCGTCCTGTGTCTCTAAGTCCTGGGTAGGTGGAACTGGATAGGTGGAGGGCATCTGTTCCAGGCTCTGCCCCCGTCAAGAGGTTCTCCTTGGTATTCAACCTTCTTTTCTCATGTGGTGGTTTAAGGTCCTCTATTAAAAACTAAATTCAAAAGAAAAGATAGTAACAAAAATAAAAAACAGAAATCTCAGAACTGCCAGTTTCTTTTTGGTTTTTAAATCTTGAATCATTCTTAAAAAGAGCTAAAATAAAACACATGAAGGCAGGCCCAGGGCCCCAGGCATAGCGGACCGCAACCGGGAGTGGTTGGAACTCTGGCCTAGCTTCTGCATGGCAGCCTCAGTCCCAGACGTCCACCACGTCTCCAGGGCGCTGAGGGTAAGAACCCCTGGAGCTGAGGGGCATGTTGTGCAATCTGCTGAACAGGATGCAGAATTGTAAAAATAGCTACATTTCTCCAAGACGCTGTCTGCTTGCCACTTTATAAGACATTTACCTGGGATTAACAATTACCGTGAGCCCGTCCCTCCCTCAGTGTGGTATAGTGACAGGGATTGGGCTAGGACTCAGGCTGGTGGGGAGGGAATTGATTAGTAACCATGATATCACTCGCACATGGTTCTTTTCACATTTGCTGGCTCACTTGGTCCTCATGAAACCCTGTGCAAGTAGGTGGCACTAGCCTGTCATTGATGAAACTGAGCCAGGCACATTCCTGCCAAAACCTGACTGCCCGTACCTGCTTACTTTGAGTCTCCCACCCCACTCCCCTGACTCCAGCTGTCATTTCCCTGGGACCTGACCAGTGGGTTGGCAGTAGGCGTGGAGGAGTGGAGTCTCAGACAGTGTCCTTGATCCCTTAGGGCCTTCACTTCTCTGTACGTGTGAGAGCAGAAAGAAATCTCAGACTGTCCAAACTCTCCTATTCTCTGATTTCTTTAACTTCTTGGAGGTCTTGGGAGAGCTGCCCTGCACTTTTTAGCTGGGAAGTCAGCCACTTACCCTGTGTGCCTGGAGAGGTTTCTTACATGTGGAAGCTTCTGGAACATGTGGTGGTTGAAACCATTCTGATACCTTGGAGGGCACTTCATGTATGTGCATACAGACCTGTTTCTGCTGCTGTAGCTCACTTAGAGACGAGGCCTCACTGTGGGATCTTTGGGGTTTTTCCAACAGCTTTGTAAGGGATGCCCTGAGCTTTGCCCAACATGCCCAGCATGCATGTTGTGTGTTTGTTACCTGTTTGACGGCCAATGTACAGCCCCTGATGGAAGCACTGGCTAAACATATAACATAAAGTCACACGCTAGACACACTGCGGTCAGCTCTGAATGTCTCTTGGTTGACTTGAGAAAGTTGACCTTACCCGTGTAGAAGTGAACAGTCTAGAGAAGTCCTAGGCTTCAGGTTTCCTTGTGTTCTGGGCATAGCCTCCCCACACCTCCACCTCACCCCCATTCCATTAAGGAGTGCTGAGGCAGAGTAATTGAACTAAATGACTTCTTGGCCATTTAGCCTTCTGAGTGACTTTCATTTGACCCAGAACTTTGTATGAAGGAGTGAAGAAGGTCTTATCCTTATTTGCAATGAATTTGGTCAAAGTGGTTTAGATCTTTCCTGGTAGCATTTCTTTAGAACAATTGAGGTTGGACAGAGCTGACATGTATGTGTCTGGTAACAGCTGTCTATTTGCATTCCTTGAGTGTAGCCCTGGCTTGCAGAGAAGCTCTGTAGTGAGAAAAGCACAGGAAAGCTGTTTTGGTGGTAGAAGTCTTTAATAGCCTTGAGTGTGAAGATTTGTTGTGTTGGATCTGGGTCTTTCTGTTCACCTGGAAGACAGAAAGAAAGGATGGACCAAACTTGCAGCAGGGAAGGTGATCAGGGAGAGCCATGCATCACTCTTGCTCGGGCTCCCAAGGGAAGATGAAGCCTATCTGAGGTGAGGAGACTAGGTGTCTTTGATTGGGTCCATCTGGTCTTTGACTCCATCTCGGAAGCAGCATAAGGTTCAGGTACTAGGATCCAGAGCTGGTTCCTTGGCCCCACCCTCCCTCTTTCCCTTCTGCTTTCAAGGGTTGGGGGACAGTGTGGGCATGAAACCTGGAAGTCTCACCCATTTCCCTTTGCAGAGAGAACTGCAGGCATTGACCCTATAGGAACTGATGTTTGCACATAAAGAATGGAGAAAGACATGCTGCCCCCCATCTCTTCCAGGAAAGAGCCCTGAGCTGTTCTAATTCTGTATTTATTCCATCATCACTGCCCACCCCTGTAGAGTCCTAGCCCTTAGTGGCCTTGGACAGGCATTGTGGGGGTTTGGGGCAGGGCAGAGCCAGACATAGTTTGCTAGCATGAAAGTAGAAGATGGAAGAGGAATACCTTAGGGCTGGCCACAGTGCTGGAGCCAGAGGCTTTGCCTTTGATGCTAAAGGCTTGCATATGACTTAGCGGTAACCCAAAGTCTGAAATAAATCCGTTGATGCCTTAGTGAGAGTTGTATTTAAATATGGAAAAATCATACATCCTTTTGTGTTATTGCCAGGTACAGATATAGCATCAAAAGGCCTGATAGGAGTCAGGTGTGGTGGTGCACACCTATAATTCTAGCAGTTTGGGAGGCTGAGGCAGGAGGATCACAAATTCAAGGCCCATCTCAGTAACTTAGCAAGATCCTGTCTCAAAATTTAAAACTAATTAAAAATGTAAAAAAATAAAATAAAAAATAAAAAAGGCCTAATGGGCTGGGTGAAGTGGAGGGGGGGCAGTTTCCTGTCTATCTGTAACATAATGCTTGTTTCATATTGACCTTTTGCTTTCTGTCTTTCTTAGAAAAAAAGAAAATTCCCTCCCTTCTCCCATTCTTTAGGCATACATGAATTCCCTCCCTTCTCCCTTCTCCCATTCTTTAGGCATACATGAATATAGTCATCCTTAAATATCTATGAGGGACTGGATACCAAAATGTGCAGATGCTCAAATCTCTTCTGTAAAATGGCATTGTGTTTGCATTTAACCTATGTACATGGTCTCTAAATTACTTATAATGCCTAATACAATGTCAGTACTGTATAAATAGTTATATTGTTTAGGG
>JAJEJO010034960.1:0-10707 GCA_020662805.1 Glaucomys volans
CAAAACAAAACAAAACAAAACAAACAAACCAAAATTTTGGGGCAGGAAACAGGGATTTGATATATGAAAACTTTTTGCACTTGCCACTCAGGCAGGCCAGAAATAGGATTGGTTAGATGTTTCAGGATTATAGTTGTTGGTTATACTAGGGAGAAACTCTTTCTTTAAGTAACTGCAACTAAATAAATGATTGAAATGTCTTATGAGCACATACTCACCGTAGCTTACAGCCCAGGGTAAATTTGAAAATGCTTTATTTAAAGGCCTCTTTCTGGAAATGAGGGACTGTTACCAGGCTAAAATCTAAAATAGCATCCTTCCTAATTCCCAGTTCCTACCCAGCACTATAGGACGCTGATACTCTGTGCCATTGGACCTAAGTGGAAAATGGTAGAATTGTTGGGATTAGATATGACTAACATATAACAGAAAAAACCTGGAGAAAAGAGGCTTAGTCAAGGTAGGCATGTATTTGTCCTTCCTTTGCTGATGTCTGGAGGTGGACAGTCAGAGTTTATGCTGTGCCATCTCCAGGTTGTGGCCCAGGGCCTCAGCTCCAGGATGATGGCTTTAGAGATAGTCAGCATGTGGGCCTTCTAAACACCAGCTGAGGGCTGGAGGTGTAGCTCAGTGGTAGAGCACTTGTGTATCATGCCTGAGACCGTGGGTTCCATCCCTAGCACTGCGAAACAAAACCAAACAAAACAAAACAAAAACACACCTCCAAACTGCATTCCAAACACCAGGCTCCAGGAAGGCAACTTTCTGAGAGCTCCTCATGGAATGTCAGCTTCCCACCTCCTTGGAAAGAACCGAAGTGGGCGTGGGGCATCAGAGACAGCAAGCTCTTTCTTTTCTGCAAGTTGTCATCCTTTTTGGAAGATGAGTTTTTATACTAGGTTGGGAGACTGTCAGGTCAATTTCCCTGTGCTAACAGTGGGGTAGGGCACCCAACCAGAAACTTCACTCTCACTTCCACATGTGCCACCTTCTTTGAACCTGAAAGAAGTTATTTGATTCCTTTGTGCCTTGATTTCCTCATTTGAAAAATAGAAATGGGAGAATTCTAAATATCACGACCAGTGCCCAGGCTCTCAGATCAGAGCTGTTTTCTACCAAGAACCCTCACCACTGAGGTGTGTCCAGAGGGAAGCAGAGGGTTGGGAGGATTTGGATCAGAGCTCAAGGTCCAGGTTTGGGCCTGGGGATGAGCTAAGCTGAGCTATAGGGGCCTAGAGTGGAGGGGCCCACAGGGAGACAGCTTGTCTTTGTAGCCTTCCGGGCAGGAGCAGCTGACTCCTCTCTCCTCACTGCAAACCCCCCTGACAGTCCCCTTCTCTGAGTGTGCAGAGGGCCAACTCCGTAGCTGAACCAAAATCAGCACTCCAGTGCCTGGCTGATTGTCCTGCTGAGTGGCCTGAGGAAGGGTGGGTGGCTTAGTTCCCCCAGTGGGATTTGGGAACTATTGTTAGTAGGATGGGGTCAGTGCTGAGCAGCCAACAGGCCGAACAACATAGAAGCAAACTAACCTGCCAGAGGTCCCCTGGAGGCTGGTGGTCAGAGTGCTGAGTGGGAGGCCTCTTACCACCACCTCCTCTTCCTCCTGAACACCAACTCCTGTAGGGCCTGGACAGGTCACTTCCAGTGTGAGATTCTGAATTACTGGGCATGGCATCTCACAATGGCATTCATAGTGTGAAGCTTGCCAGAGTTCTCTGGGGACAGGCCCTGTGAATGTTGTAGATCTGATGTTAAGAGACTTAAGTGCCCTTCAGGCCGGGACAATAGCTCAGTTTTCTTTGTACCTCCAGAGTGTCCTGCAGTGCCTGGCATAAAATAGGTGTAGAATCAGTGTTTGTTGAGTCAATGAGTGAACAAAGCCTGTCTGTCATTGTGATAAGTAGCAAGAGGGCCTTGGCCTCTCTGGGAAGAGAACCTACTGTCAGAAGTCAAGCTGGTGTTCCACCTACCTGATAGGAGAGAGCTGAGACCACAGCCAGTGGCACAGCTGTTGCCACTGTGAGTTCTCGAGCTAAAACCAGAATTGTCACCTGGTTCCACTGTGCCTATCACAGGCAGAAACCTGTTCTCAGCAATGACCTTTTATGTACTTGACACATGAACCCTTGTCCAGCTGCCTGCTTCTCCTCCTTTGGGTCAGAAAGTGCCACCTTTAGGGTCTGGAAATCTTGTTTTTATTTCTGCTTTTTAAATTTAAACAACTCAGATAAGGACCTCCCTGTTTCCATATATGTACTTATACAAATATTCACAAGTACCAAAAGATAAGAGGAAGCCTGTAAGGGTAGGGCTACCAGGAAAGGCTGCCTCCTCCTCTCCTGGGCTTTTGGGGAGCATTATGAGGCCTTAGAAGGATGAGGTGGCTCAAGCTGGGGTTTTGGGAGAGGTGGGGAGACCCTTGGGGTGACATCTCAGGAGAGGGGCTCCAGGTCACCCAGGGGCTTGAGGCTCCTTGGGCCTTCTATAAGGATTGGGGCTTCATTCTTGACACACTGGAGGGTCTTCAGACCTTTTAAACTTCTGATTCTGTTTTGCTTATATCCTTATTATTTTAAGTAACCAGGGCCATTCTAGAGTCATTTTCATGGTTTGAAGAGATTCTTTCTTGAATTGTGCTAACCATCAGTTTTGGGGGTTTGTGGGCAAAGATTTGAATTCCTTGTCTCTGCTTAGGGTTACTTCTTCAGGTATGGGTGCTATAGGCTGCTGAGCCCTGCATGGCAGTGGGTCCTGATACAGGGCAGGGTGCCCTGGTGTCCACAGTGTCAGAGGTGACGTTGTGTCTGTGAAGTCCTAGAAATGAAGCCCGGCACTGGGAGGATGATCTCTGCCACCCCAGAGCTGCCTGTGAACTGCTGTGCCAGCTGTGAGGAAGAACCCTTGGCCTCCCAAGTTCCTGCTGGCTGCCTCCGGGGCTTTCCCTGCAGCGAATCGCTGACTCGGCAGCTCCAGTGGCTCTGTCCTCTCCAAGGCGTCCCTGTTTCTGTGACCTTTGGGGTCTCTGCTGTGGGCACAGTGTAGACATAAAACAGTGAAGCTGTTGACTCTGGCTTGAGAGGCGCTCTGGGAGTGAGGGATCACAGGGGCAGGGATTACCTTGTGATTCCACTAAACCACCCTCTATCTCTAAGATCCCAGGACTGTGAGACTTGGAGCATGGACTTCACTGTGACATCTCATGAGGTGATATAGCAGGGTGAGGAAAACAGTGGAAGGAACTTCATTGGAGAAGGGAAAAGGGAAGGGCAGAGAACCAGGGATGCTCAATGACAGGGTGATGGCAGTTACTGCCAGCAGCAGGCGTGATTTTCTCTGATTATCTCAACTGTGGACATGGCACTGCCCTAAAAAATGGGCCTTGTTATCCTCTACCTTCTTATTAGTGGTACTGATGTTGCTTGGTGAGGGTTCTTGAAACCTGCCTTATTTGATTTGACAAATTCTATAACATTCTATTTTATTTTTATAAGCAAATATTTTTATGGCTTAAACATTGTAAGGTGTAGCAGGATATATGGTAAAATCTATCTCTCACCCAACCACCAGCCACCCAGATCCTCTCCCTGGAGACACCAGTGCCAGGTGCTTGCCAGGCTACTCTGCATATGCAACAGAATCATGTGTGTGTGCATTAACTGCACTCAAACTGGGGTGTCAGCTGCCCGCCTGGTAGCTCCTCACCCTCTCCCCTGAATGTGTATCACTGGATCTGTGCTGTACATGCTTCAGCCGGTGGTCTCTGGATATTATTGAGTTCTTTCTAGCCTGTGCTTGGCATCAGTATGTTTAATAGTTTTTTGTGTTTGTTTGTTTGTGGTGCTGGGCATTGAACCCAGGGCCTTGTGCATGCTAGGCAAGCACTCTGCACTGACCTGCATCCCCAGCCTGCATCAGTATGTTATTAGCTCTTCAAGGAAAGCTGTAACTGGTCACCTACCCCTGCTTGCTCTAGTGCCTGGGCTTCAGCTAGGAGGAGAACGTGGGCTTCAGTGACCTTGTGAAGCTACTCCCTGTTTATTTCAGTTACAAAATGGCCTTTTTTTTTTTTTTTTTTTTCCCGGACAGTTGAGGGCAGTTTGATTAGATATTATTATTTTTAAGGTACATATCTTTAAACCCTATGTTCTAGTTGCACACAGACCTTTTAAACTAACACCTAGTTATCTGAATGAGGCTTGGTAAGGCTGTCTCTGACCCCAGTTTTGAGTCAAGCCTTGTGGGTGTTTGTATGGTTGTGGAGGGACCTCTCTGACAGCCAGGACCAGGAACACAGCCTTCCAGCTGTGCTGGTGTCTGGCTGAGACTGCCTCTGGCTCTGTCCTCTCAGCTTACCAGCTGCTCTAGCCAATGTACTCTGAAAGGAAAGGGAGTGACCTTAAGAAGGGCATTGTAAGCACATCTTATGGAGTCTCGTGGGATGATTGTCTTCAACTTCTCAATCTCCAAGATGGCATGGTAGTTTATCACAGGTGGAGTGTGTCAAAGTATGTCACATGGCAGTGTCATGGAGACAGGACTCCTGTGAGCTCCTGGGAGCACACCTGCCCATTCTCATTCACTCCCTAGCAGGTGGTTTTTTTGGCTCAAGGGAAGCCTCAATTACCCACTGGCCTTGGGGAGAGCCAGAAAGCAGGGTATGATCACTACCTATAGAGAGGTCACAGGCGTGTCCTGTGAGAATGCGTACAAGTTCCTGTGTGGGTTTTACGACAGATCAGAACTCTGAGCCTTTTGAGGGGAGTGAAGACCTGGCAGAGTTTAGACATGAGGCTCCGGAGTCTGCTGTGTGAAATGCCCATGGTGGAGGAACATTGAAGTGGCCCTTGCTCCTGGCCATGGCTCACTCTGGGCATGCCCATGACGTCTTCCTGCGCTGGTAGTCTCAGCCCGATTTTGGCACACGTTCTCTACCAAGTGAACCCAGCCCTGGCAGAAGGCCAGAGAATGGGTGCAAAGGAGACAGCTCAGAGGGCCTGCAGATGGCGGCATTCGGGAAGGGAACAAGCTGCTGCTTTCTGTTCATTTTTCTCTGAAATACCCTTGAGGTTTTGAGACTCCACCCTGGACTTTTTGTAGCTGAGGGCTGCTGTGGCTTGGTGAGAGGGACAGTTATCATCATACTGTGTGCAGGCTGGGTTGGCGTCAGGGTGGTAGGGATGTGACTCTGAAACTGAGGAGACCAGAGGGGAGAACAGAAGGGCTATCGGGATCACAGGGCCTGAGCCTCAAAGCAACCCAGAGGAAGCAGAGGCTGTAGGCTGCATGGGGGAGGCTGTGAATACAGAGGAAGTGGGATTATTGCGAATAGTGGCTTTCAACACTTGGACTCACTCCTCAAGAAGGAAAATGGAGGGCAGGGTGCATAGAACAAGGGCTAAAGAAATCAAAAGAAGGGGTATTAGAGGACAGGGGCAGTTCTGTGCAAGAAAAGATGCCAAGAAGCAGTTTCGAGGGTCAGACACTAGCCACCCTGGCCCTTCTTTTGCTCACCACCCTGTCCTTCTCTTGCCTGGGTCCTTGCAGGGCAGGAACTGGACACTAGCTTCTCCTTGGACAGCTTCAGGGCCTGTGACTGAAAGGAGGGCTGGGGCTGTTTCTTCAGGTAAGGTGGTCCTGATCATGGCCTGTTACGCTGAGCTCAGGAGGGTCTACTGCATGGGCTCTCGGCCCTGGCCATCCTGTGAAATGCTGGAATTAGTTGTACTTAATGTTTTACAACAAGTGCCTGTGGCAAAACCACATTTATATGGGATGAGCGAGGAGTCCTTGGGCAGCCTTGGAGACTCTCCTTTTTAGGATGGAATCATGTGAGACAGTCTATACATGAAGGCACTTTTGGGAGTGGGGCACAGAGCTGGTTATACAGCAGAAGGCTGTAGCTCTCCACACAGCTGTAGGGGATGGGCTGGTGGTCCAGGCAGGGTGGCAAGACCTGTCCTTCCCTAATAGGGATTTCTCGAGTTCCTACCATGTGCCAGGCAGTATGCTGCTTGCTTCACATCCTCTTCCCATTTCTTTTCCTGCATTAGCTTCCTGTGGCTGCTCTAACAAACTTCAAGGCTTAAAACGACAAAAATGAATTCTCCAACCATTCTGGAGGCCAGGAGCCCAGCATCCGTATCTGTGGGCTAGATCAAGGTGTGGGCAAGGCCATGCTCCCTGGTAGCTTTAGGGGAAAATCTATCCCTAGCTCTTCTGGCTTCTGGTGGCTGCCAGGATTCCTTAGCTCATGGTTCCCTGCCTCCATCTTAAAAGTCACCTGTGTAGCAGCTTTTCTCTGTGACTCTGCTTTCCTCTGCTCCTGTCATATGACCTTGTTCTCTCTCCTCTGAAATCTCCCTCAGCCTCTTTTTCATAAGGATATTTGTGATGGCATGTAGGGCCTACCAGGATAATCTAAGATAATCTTCCCATCACAAGTTCCTGGATTCAGTCATCTGGATAGTCTTTGCCATAAAAGGTAATATTTACAGCTTTCAGGGATTAGAATATGGTCATTTTTTAGGGGCATTATTTGACCTGTCACATCTCACAGCCTTACAAGGACTGTCCTATCTATGCCTGTCCTGTGCATAATGCGAACTCTGAGACTGGGGAGGCTGAGTGGGGGCCGTGGCTCTTTTCTTACCCTGCTCATGGGTAGGGGCCATCTCGATGTTGCTGGGAACTCCCTTGATGAACAGATAAAACTCTGTCTTTTTCCTATATTGTTATATTGATTTGAAAAAAATGAGAGTCTCAAGTTCAGGTGCTATAGCTATGTCTTGCTAGGGACACATTTATTGAATGAGTGAATTGTACTTCTACTATGGCTGAGTGGCTTGGGGCAGCCTTCTTCCCATTTGTATATCGATGATAGAAAAACCTGCAGGCCATGCTGGAAGTTAGATGGGATCACACAGGTAACATGGCCCAGCATGGTGGCCTGGCAAAACACTGTGTGCCAGGTCTTTGTTTAGTGTGAGTTCTTGGTCCCAGCCAAGGCAAAGTCATATGGGCAAGGCCAGGTGACTTACAGGAGATGGCATGGGGAGAAGGTGCAAATGGCTGACTCATTTATTGAATCTTTTCTCCCGGCCAGGCTGTCTAGTAGACAGAGGGAGAGACCAGCAGACCGAACTTGCAGTTCCTGCCCTGGGGGTGGGCATAGAGGACAAAGATTTAAAAATATCCTTACACAATTAGAACTGAAAGAAATAATAGAAGGAAAAGTAGTCTTAAAATATTAATATACTTATATATTTATGTGTATTTATATGTTATGAATGATCTGATGAAAATTTATAGTAGTAGTTCATGTTCCAATATCTGTTCTGTATCTTGAGCTCATCCTTCTTGTCTCTCAGTGCTTCAGTCACTGACTCCAGGCTACCAGAGTCCTCAGTTGCTGGGTTTCAGGTCCCCAGTGGAGCTGACTAGGTCTCCTTATCTCCTTGCTTAGAGAGCAGGATCTTCTTCCTCACTCATCTCTGTGATAAGCCCCTGCTTTTGTTTGGGCCTGTGGCATCTGCCCTGGTTCAGCCCTGATGTCTCTCCAGCCATTGAGTGATCAGTGGCTTGGCTTCAGGCTTTGGTTTTGCTCTGCTCTCCCTCTGATTGCCGGGCTGCATGTGCAGGCCAGGTCCTGCCCACCTGGCTGTGTACAATCTCCCACCGCTCCTCACAATTGCTTAGGAAGGAACCTTCTCTCATTGTGTGTTTGAAGCTGACCCTTGAGGTTAACTCAAAAGAGGTGATAGACATTCCCTATTTTAGATTCTAATAAGTCACCAGCATTTTGAAGCCTCCCTGAGTGCTGGTTGCTGTGCCTTAGAGAGCTCTACTTCATTTAATCCTCTAGCTATCCTGAATGACAAGTGTCTGTCATTCAGTTTTACAAATAAGAGACTGACAATAGGTTCAGAGAAGTCACCTGCTGGTTACTGGCAGAGCACAGTCAATTCAGAGGCCTTTCTGTCCACAAAGCCTTCACTTATGTTTTTCCAATAGGCTTTGTCCCAGGATAGACCAGCCATCAAACTCGGAGGAATGAGAAGACAGGACCTATGGTGGCAATGTCTATCTATTTTTGATGGAAACCCACCATTTTGTTTCCATCTCTTTCTAAATACCTGTCTCACACTTGTGTATTTTCTGGCAGTCCAGAGGAACCACACCAAGGCTTTTGAACCAGGAGTTTCTTAGAGTAGGGAGCTTTCATTCCTCTAGGACACTTGTGCCTGTGACATCCATACCCCTCCATCCTCTTACCTATTTGCTTCTCCCTACAACTGTCCACTGGCTCCCCAGCTGCTAACCCCATTGCTCCTTTTCCTCTGCCCAAGTTACCAATTAAGACCAAGAACATGTGAGCAATGTCAGTGACACCTGCTGCGTGGGGATAGCAGGTGCAGTGGAGACATTTAAATCAGAGTTCTCCCCTCGTGGAAGAGAGCAGAGTTCCCTTCTGAATCTTCTCAGATTAACTTCTGTGTTCTTGATGTGAAGTTTCTTTTCCTTTAGTAGCAGAATTTTTGCATATATGACCCACACATATGTTCACACTTGATTTTCTTGTCTATATACACATATACAAACAAACCCATAAATTTTCTTGTATTATAACATTTTTCTTATTTTATTCTTTGCAGTATTGGGTATTGAACTCAGGCCCTCACACGTGCTAGGCAAGAGCTCTACCCCTGAGCTACATTCCCAGCCTTTATTTGTTTTGTTTTATAATTTTATTTTAAGATCAGGTCTCACTAAATTACCCAGGCTGGCCTTGAACTTGCTATCCTCCTGCCCTCAGCCTCCTGAATAGCTGACATTGTGGATGTGTGCTACTGTGCCTGGCTCATTTTTCTTATTTTAAATCAGAAAAGGACCAATGAGTTGAATAGACATCTGCTTATTAGCTTAGATACTTAACTACTATCTTTTGATACTTTTACATGGAAGGAAATGTTCCCTTGGTCCCAGATAACTTATTAGTGGACTTTCAAAATGCAGCTTGTTGGTTGAACTGCCTATAAGTTCAGTCTCATCTTTGTGGAATTCAAGAGCTAAGTTTTAAAATGATGTATCAATTACAGTGCTTAGCTTACTTTCTACTGCAGCAAGAACCATGAACTAATTTCACACTTAATAACTTTAAATCTTAGTGGGATGATTGTGAAACGAGGTTTTATAATAAGAAAGCAAGATTCTTAGACACCCCATTTTGATGTCTCAGTAAGGAAAATGGAAAATTTAAAGGTGCCATGGGTTGGGGGGGTTGTTTGTAATAAAAGGAGGGTGGTAAAATGCAAAACTGAGTAAATGCTGTGTAGCGTGTGGCTGGTGGTAGCATTTCTGGTCCCAAGACCTGTTGCATTTCTTTTTTGATGGTTCTGTTGATCTTGAACCCAGTGAGACTTAAATTTGTGAAGAAGAAATAGCACCTTCTTTGTGTGAAGGCTAGCAGTCTCAGACCCCAGGGCTCACAGCAGGACCAGAGTCCAGCTGAGGATGATGAAGAGCTTATGCTGACATCAAGGGTCTGGGGGACCCCAAGTGTGGATGCCTCCTGAGGTTGTTGCTGAGATGGCTTTCAACAGAACAGAGACGGCCAGTCCTGGCAGGGCAGAGGTGAATAGCTGGGTAGCGGATTATTATGGTTGGGGGTAAGAGCAGGAAGGCCAGCAGAATCTCAGGTCTCTCTGGCTGCTCATCACAGCCATTTGGAACTTTCAAACACATGGGAGCATGGTCAGCACCTTGCTAAGGCTCATTAGTGTAATGTGAGGTTGAGGTCAGCATTGGCCTTTGTCACCTCTCTCATTAGTTGATTCCACTGCAGCGGGAGTGGAGAGTGATGGGCCTCAAAGTTCAGAGCTCAGGCTCCTGGTCTTGACCAGCCTCATAGCTGTGTTGATCCAGTCACTGAGTGCTGAGCCTCTGTCCCCTCCATCTCCCAGAGGCCATGAAGATGAAGCACAGACACTGCTGGGCACCAGGGAAAGCCCTGTGGTAGTGTGACCCAGTTATGGCTGACAGGAAAAGGCTGGCATCTCTCCCTTCGTAGTCTCACTTAGGAAAGCCACAGCTGGTTATTGCCTCCTGTCAGCACAGTGGCACATGCCAGAGAACACACAACCATGTTTACCAGTCTCTAAATTCACGACCCCTGCGCTCCCATGAGCCACTGGGAGCGCTTGGCACTCAGAGTGTATTTCTCTACTGTCCTGTTTCTAGCTGATCCACTTTCTCTGTGAAGGGCCAAGTAGTTAATCTTCCAGGCTTTTGTGGGCCAGCCACACAGTCTGTCACAGCACTGCTCAGCTCGGCTGCTGTGGCACTGTCGCACTCAGTATGTGAACAAGCGGGTGCGGCTATGGGCAGGATTTGGCCCTTGTATGTGGTTTGCTGACCCCTGACCTCAATTACAATTTCCTAATTTCTCCTCAAACCCGTGACACTTCTTATCCCTACCCTGACACTGACCTCCCAGAGCATATCTTGCTCCCTTCATCCCTACCTCCTGACCTCAGGCTATTTGCCCTGACTGGTCCTTCTGCCTGGCATCTCTTCGCTTAGAGGCCCACATGGCTGACCTGCTCTCAGCTTCTTCAGACCTTTGCTCAGGTATCACTCCTCAGCCTCCCTAGCAGTCTTGGTTTTGGCGGTTTGGTGTTCTCTTCAAGGTGCACTTGAGCCGTGATGTTG
>JAJEJO010034961.1:0-57559 GCA_020662805.1 Glaucomys volans
CCCCCCAAAAAAAAAAGAAAAGAAAAGAACATATTGTTTAGGAACCCTTTGCCATGTTGTCATAAAAATATAACTGGTGGTACAAGATTAGTGATAAGGGCCAAATGAGTGATTTGTGTGGTAAAACAATCTAAAGGAGAAAGAAATCATGAGGAGGTTTTGGATTCCATTCTCCTGTTATTAAAAGGCTCTGAACTGTTGAAGAGATGTTATGTTAAACCTTTTGTGTGTCTTGACCTCTGGCTCCAGCCCCTTCTCCTTTTCTCAGCTCTGTCATTTTCCCCTCAGTTACTTCCAGTGCCTCCCCTTCATTATTGGCAGATTTTCCAGCTATTGGCTTATCAAACAGCCCTAATCCAGTGTGGTAAAATAAAAGTTGGTGCTGGGGATTGAACCCAGGCCTTGTGCATGCTAGGCAGGCACTCTATCCCTGAGCTACAGCCCAGACCCCTGAAGTTGATTTTAATATTCAGATTCTAGATAGACCTTTCTCCAGGTGAAGACTAAGTTAGATAACTGCTTGACGGTCTCTGTCTCTCTGCTCTCAGGTGGCCTGTGAGTATCTGTCCGTGGAAGTGATGGAGCGCTGGATCATCAGTAAGTTCTGGGGTCAGGTGGGGACAGACGTAGCAGCCTTACATGGAGAGCAAGTTCTAACAGGCTTCCTCCACTCTCTATACACTGCAGTTGGGTTTCTTCTTTGTCACGGGTGCCTCAACTCCAACAACCAGTGCCAGAAGTTGTGGAAGCTGTGTCTGCAGGGCTCCCTGTACATCACCCTCATCCGGGATGAGGTGCTGCAGGTGCACAAGGTCACAGAGGAGCTATTTGGCAGTTTGAAAGGGTAAGAGGTGTGAGGGCCAAACTGGTTTGGGGGGATTTTTAGCCCTTTCTAACATCTTTTTTTGGTCTCAGTGTGTGTTCTCAGAGTATGGGTGATAAGGAGTAATTCCAACTATTGGAGAAGTATTTTTTGAATACCTACTATTTACTAGGTGCTTCAGGTGCTTCACTGGGTTTTAGTAATACAATGATTAATAAGATAACAGAGGTGAAGAGTAAGGACTCTGAAACTAGACTGAATTCAGCCTTTACTATTTATTAGCTGTGTGACCTTGGGCAAGTTGATTAACTTCCCTGTGCCATTGGCTCAATTTCCTCATCTATAAAATGTGGATGATGGTACCACCTTCCTTGACTAATCTCATAGGGTTATAAAGAATAAAAGAGTTGCTATTTGTGAAGCATGTAGAAAGCGTCTAGTATATTTTAAGTACTATGTGATTGTTAAAATCAACCAACCAACCAACCAACCAACCAACCAACCAACCAACCAGAGTCTCTTCTCCAAAGGGGTTTACAAAGTGATGGAAAAAGGAAAACTTGGGGCTGGGGATATAGCTCAGTTGGTAGAGTGCTTGCCTTGCAAGCATAAGACTCTCAGTTAAATCCCTAGCACCTAAAAAAAAAAAAAAAAAAAAAAAGGCAAACTGTTTTGATAGAGTAAGGAATTGTGGTATGTAAACCAAAGTGCTGTGGAAGAAGTAGAAGCATTTAGAAGGTATTTAAACTGGTCTCTCAGGAGCAGGAAACAGGTAGATCTAAGAGTGAAACAGTTTAAGTGTGTGTGTGTGTGTGTGTGTGTGTGTGTGTGTGTATGTTCAGTAGCAAGGCAGGGGGGTTTCTTAAGGCAGAGGAAGGGATTCTTTGTTTTTTATTATTCTCATTGTGGACGGACACAATGACTTTATTTTATTTATTTTTATGTGGTGCTGAGGCTCGAACCCAGTGCCTCACACGTGCTAGGCAAGTGCTTCACCACTGAACCCCAACTCCAGCCCCAAGAGGAAGGGATTCTAGGCAGAAAAATGATAAAAAAAATTTTGAGGCAAGAGTGCATGATCAATGCTAAGAAGTTCACAGGTTCAGGGAATGGACAGCTGGGTGACAAAGGTGGGGATGTTAGGGAGATGGGTTTGGGGAGGTAAGTCAGGGCCTTGTATGTTCTGCCCTGGAATCTGAATCTGTCCTAAAGAAGACATGGAGCCACTGAGTGCATTCAAACAGGGCAATGACATGATCATATTTGCATTTTAGAAAAAGTTACTCTGCTGTAGGGAATAAAAAAGATTAGATGGGCAAAGGTAGAGAGGCAGGGATTAATTAAGTAAATTAGGAGGAGGGTGGTGTCAAGGCTTCTGACACGTATAGCTAGCATTCCTTAAGACAGAGGACATGTGAGCTAAAGCAAGTTTGTAGGGGAAAGTTTGTGATTTTTTTTCCTTCTTCTTTCCCTTTTTGCTTTTCTGTGGTGCTGGGGATTGAACCCAAGGCTTTGTGCTTTTGTGCATTCTAGACAACACACTAGCCCTGGGCTGCATCCTCAGCCTTTGTGAATTCATTTTTTTTTTCCATTAGAGGTTGAACACTCTACCACTGAGTACCCCCAGGCCCTTTCTATTTTGAGAAAGGGTCCTGTTAAGGGTTAAGGTTGGCCTCGAATTGGCAGTCCTTCCTCAGTCTCCTGAGTAGCTGGGATTCCAGGTGTGTGCCACCAGGCCTGACATGAATTCAGTTTTTTTTTTTTTTTTTTTGCAGTGCTAGGGATTGAACCCAGGGCCTTGTGCTTGCAAGGCAAGCACTCTACCAAATGAATTCCGTTTTGAATAGGTTGAATCTGAAGTTTGTGTGGGACAGTGAGGACAGATGTGTTGAGCCTTTTGCTGTAAGTGAGGAATGAGGTTTGGACTCAGATGTAGACTGGTTAGATGATAATCAAAGCCACAAGAGTAGGTGAGACTGCTCAAGGAGATCTAGAGTGAGAAGAGTAGGGGGGACGATGTATCTCTGGGTACACTGAATTTTAAAGGTAGAAAAATCACAGGAACATTGAGAAGAAGAGGGAAAACAGAAGTCAAGGGAAGAACACACGGTAAGAAGGGAGAACTGGTTATGTATGTTAGATGGTGTTAAGATATCTAAGAAAGTAGGGATTGAAAATGTACTGCTGGGCATGGTGGTGCATGCCTGTAATCCCAGCAGCTTGGGAGGCTGGGGCAGGAGGATTGCAAAGCCAGCCTCAGCAACTTTGCAAGGCTCTAAGCAACCTGTCTCAAAACAAAAAATAAAAAGGGCTGGGCATGTGGCTCAGAGGTTAAGAAACCCTAGGCGTAATCCTTTTTTTTTTGGTAAAAAAAAAAAAAAAAAAAAAAAAAGGTTCATTGGGTTTGGTTATAAGGATCACCTTATGCCCTTCTTCCTTATGCCCTTCTTGGTGAATAACCTCAGTTGAGTGATGAGTTTGAAAACTGAGTTGCACTGGGTTTAGGAGCAGTTGGAGATAAGGAATTTAATAACAACTTTGTTGAGTAGTTCGACTGTGAAGGAAAGAATAGAGCCATAATGAGGAGGTGGTATGTGATTAGGAGAGGAGTCAAATTACCTATCTTATTACTTCTGGTGCCAAATATGACATTCAGAAATGGGAAAAATACTGAGCAGAAGCTGGCTACAATGTTGCCTCCCAGTGTAGTTTAATGTACATCTTCCAGATGCTTGTGTGTGTGTGTGTGTGTGTGTGTACGTGTATACAAACATAAAAGATGGGCATGTATTTTCAACCTTATATAAGTAATTTTTTAAAAAGAAATATACCTGTATTCTACATTCTGCCTATAGTTTGCTTTTTCCCCCTTACTATATTTCTGGATATCTTTGAATATCAATCTGTAGAGACTTATTCTTTTCTTTAACAGATGAACAGTCTTCCACTATGTGGTTGTACATATTTATCCAGTTTCCTATTGGTGAATGTTTGAACTGTTTCCATTTTTTAAAATCATCATAACCCAGCTGTGATGGTGTATGCCTGCAATCCTGGATACTCAGGAGTCTGAGGCAGGAGGATTGCAAGTTTGAGATCAACCTGGACAAGTTAGTGAGGCCCCATCTCAAAATAAAAAAGGACTGGGGATGTAGCTCAATTGCAGAGTATTGGTCTGGCATGTACAAGGCCCTAGGTTCAATCCCCAGTACTACAACAAAACAAAACAAAGCAAAATCTTTATAAACAAATACTATCATGAACATTCTTAGACATATACCTTTACCTTTGTGAACCTATGTGAGTATTTTTATAGGGTAAATTCTCAGATGTGTAATTGCTAAGGATAAAGGATTTGCACATTTTAAATTTGATAGCTTTTACCAAACTGCCCTCCAAATAGATTATATTATGAACAGTCTATGAGAATACTGATTCCTAAGTACTATTTTAAAAAAGCATTAATTCTCATCAAAGTACAAATGATGTTCTTTACTATTACTAGAAAAGTCAATGCTATAATTCATATAAATGCAAAGAAAACCTTAATAGCCAAAACAATCCTGAGGGGGTGGGAAGAAAAGCATTGCTTTTCTTTCTATACTACAGAGCCATAGTCACATAAACAGAGTGGTTCTGGCATGAAAACAGACATGTAGAACAATGGAATAGAATAGAAGAATGGAATAGACACAAAGACCAAAGGAATAGAGCGGATAGCAGGTACAGCCATCTAATTCTCGACAAAGGGGCCAAAAACATAAGTTGGAGAAAAGACAACCTCTTTAACAAAGGGTGTTGGAAAAACAGGATGTCCTTTGAGAGGAGGACTGAAACTGGAGATCTATCTCTCGATCTGCACAAAAATCAACTCAAAATGGATCAAAGACCTGAGCCTTTGAAACTGATAGAAGAAAACATAGAGGAAACACTTTAGAACCTAGGTACAGGCAGTGACTTCCTGGGTAGGGCTCTAATAGCTCAGGAAATGATGGCAGGAATCAACCAATGGGATGGCATCAAATTAAAAAGCTTCTGCATGGCCATGGAAACAATTAACAGACAGGGAAGAGAGCCTACAGAATGGGACACAATCTTTGCTGGATTTTAGCTAGCAAAATCCTCTTCCAACATAGGATTAATATTGAGAACAAATAAAGAACTAAACACACACACACAAAACCCAGATAACCCAGTGAATAAATGGGCAAATGAACTGAACAGACACTTCTCAAAAGAAGTACAGGAGCTGGGGATATAGCTCAGTTGGTAGAGTGCTTGCCTTGCAAGCACAAGGCCCTGGGTTTAATCCTCAGCACCGCAAAAAAAAAAGTACAAATGGCAAATATTCATATGAAAAAATGTTCAACATTTTTAGCATTGGGGACGTGCAAATAAAAATTACATTGAGATTCAATTTCACTCTATTTAGATTGGTTATCATCAAGAATATAAAACCAGGGCTGGAGCTGTGTCTTAGTGGTAGAGCACTTGCCTATCAGGTGTGAGGCACTGGGTTTGATTCTCAGCACCACATAAATAAAAAAAATAAAAGGTCCATCAACAGCTAAAACTATTTAAAAAAGAATACAAAACTATACTGGAGATATAACTCCATGGTATGATACTCGGTTCCAAGCACTGAGAAAAAACAGTACAAAAAGAACAGTAAATGTTGGCAAAGAAGTGGAGGAAAAATGGGAAAAGGAACACTTATACCGAGTTGGTGGGAATATAAATTAGTAGAATGGAATTTAGTATGGAGTTTCCTCAAAAAAACTAAAAATAGAATTACCATATGACTCAGCTATACCATGCCTTGGTATACACCAAAGGAATTAAAGTCAGCATACTCTAGAGATATTTGCATATTCATTCTTATTGTGGCACAATTCACAATAGCCAAGTTATAGAATTAACCCATCAATGGATAAATGGATAAAAAAAATGTGATACATATACATGATGGAGTATTATTCAACCATAAATAAGAATGAGACCATGTGGTTTGCAGGAAAATGGATAGAACTGGAGATCATAATGTTAAGTAAAATAAGCCAGAACTAGAAAGGCAAGTATCATATATTTTCTCTTTTATGTGGAATCTGGGCAGGGGGAAAGATGATGTGAGAGTAGAGGGGAACTGAGTGGGGTACACATGCCTATAATCCCAGGTACTTGGGAGGCTGAGAAAGGAGGATCACAAGTTTGACTCCAGCCTCAGCAATTTTTTGGTGGTGCTGGGGATTGAACCCAGGGCCTGTGCTTGCAAGGCAAACATTCTACCAACTGAGTTATATCCCCAGCCCCAGGTATAAGTATTAATATACCTTTTTGTAAATGAGAAAATAAGAAGCTCAGTCTCAATGTCCCTGAGTTAATAAGAGGTGGAATTAGGAAACAATTCTAGATTTTTTGACTCTTAATTTTGCCTGTCTCCTTCCTTTGTAGTATGTAAAGGTTGAAATAATTAGCCACCAGGAATGCTGTGGAGTCGAATTCTAATTTAATTAAGATACTTTTCAACTCCAAATTTCTTTGATTTTGTGCTAAGTCCAATAAAGGAGTGGTTTGGAGAAGGGAAATGAGAGGTTATGAAGTCCCACTAATGTGACACAGGAATACGCAATGAGGGAAGACAGACGCAAGGAACACAGAAAGCAGAGTCTGTGATAAGGCTGGGATTCTACTACAGGTCACTAGTAGAAAAAAAGGAACATGGCCAGATGCTGCGGACAAACCACAAGGCAACGGAAAGGTTATTTAATTTGGTGATTCAGAGGTTTATATTGACCTCAGAGAGAGCGGTTTGTTAAGTGTTGAAGGCCTTGTGGGATCCGAGGGTCAGTGAGAGGTGAGGAAGTAAAAAGATGTCTCTTTGAAGGAGTTTGGTGGTGTGGGAGAATGGGTGAAGTTCAGTGGATTGTCCCGGTCAAGTGAGGTCTTTTTAGAATAAGGGAGGCTTTGAACTTATTTGTTGAAGAGAATAAGCTGATGGAGAGGGAGAGATTAAAGTAACAAAGAGATAACCCATAAAGTTTCATTCTAAGAGGAAGTGGGTGGGAGGAGGACCCCTGGTACAGCTGGAGCAACTACTTTTACTTGAGAGCAGGGCCTGTGTGCATTTTGCATTGCTTCTTTTATCCTGCTCAAACTTGGAAGTGTCTTGACTCTAAGGTGTCACTGTAGGAGCAAAGGGTGAGAAGCCCAGCCTCAGCTTTGCCTTTAAGGCCCTATGGGGACCAAGTCATTTCCTTTCCCTAGCTATTTTCTTTATCTGTAAAATAAAGAAGTAGAAGAGAGTGACCTCTAAGCCCTGTGAGCATTTTATTGCTAGGCCAGTGTAAAAAGTCAGGCTTGGAAAGGTCCTGCTAGCCTGTTCTACCCCAAGCCTATAGGTTGCAATCTGAGGACAGGTAAGATGGGCAAGGCCCCCCAGGGGTGCTCTCAACCCTGCTATGCTTCTGTCAATCCTTAGGTATGGCAAGCGCGTGGCAGACATCAAGGAGAGCAAGGAACATGTGATTGCAAACAGGTAAAGGTGGGGGATGGGCTCTCTGAGAGGGGTTGGAATAGGGATCTCTCCTGACTTTTGTTCTCACCTGCTTTAGTCAGCTTTTTTGCTGCTGTGACTGAAAGACCAGAACAATTGTAGAGGAGGAAAAGTTTATTTGGGGCTCACAGTTTCAGAGGTCTCAGTTCGACAGCAGGCTCCATTCCTCAGAGCTCAAGATGAGGGTGAACATCGTGGCAGAAGGAAGCAGCTCACATGACGATCAGAAAGCAGAGAGATTCCACTCACGAGATACAAAATATATACCTCCAAAGCCACACCCGCCAATTCCCGCCTCCTCCAGCTACAGCCTATCAGCCTTCCATTAACACTCAACTAATCCCCTACCAGGAGATTAATTCACTGACTGGGTTAAGACTCTTACATCCCAATCATTTCTCCTCTGAACCTTCTTGCATTGTCTCACATGTGAGCTTTTGAGGGACACCTCATATCCAAACCATAAGTCATCCTGACTTTCTGGACAGACTTATTGCCTCAATCCAAGAATACACTGTTGCCTCACAGATTCCTGTATTTTCTTCCCAAGGCTGACTTCAGCATTCAACCTTCTTTCTTTCTGCTGACATCCCTTCTTAAACCCTGATCTTTTCTGCACTGCCTGTGGAGGGTTGTTACGTGTGGGAGAGGTGGTATTCTATGGTTTCTACTTTGCTTCCTCAGTGGCCAGTTTCATTGTCAACGGCGGCAATTTCTGCGGATGGCAGTGAAGGAACTAGAGACTGTATTAACTGATGAACCAGGACTACTGGGTCCTAAGGCAAGAGCAAAATGTTGGGAGTGGAGTGATGGTCAGTCAGAGGTTCTCTGGGGAAGTGACTCAGCATTCATGCAATTTTGCATTTCTGAATCTTTTGTGATCTATTTCTATGTATATGTGCTGATTCCTTAAATTTCCTAAGAGTATCCCCCAACCTTTTTTCATGTCTCTTTTGGGCACTATCATAGAATGCCAGGTATTATGGCTATTTGTGTATTTGTTCTTCTGAGTGTGAACTAATTAATGGCAGAGCTTGCTTCTGTGATTTTTTTGGTGGGGGGTGGGTACTGGGGACTGAACCCTGGTCACATAACCACTGAACCACATCCCCAGTCCTTTTTGTATTTTATTTTGGTTCGGGGTCTTGCTAAGTTGCTCAGAGTCTCACTAAATTGCTAAGGCTGGCTTTGAACTTGCGATCCTTCTGCCTCAGCCTTCCAAGCCTCTGGGATTACAGGCGTGCCTCACTGCGCCCGGAACTTTTGTGTTTTAAACCATATAAATGCCTAGTAAATATTTCTAAATTTTAATTTGATTGGGAGGGAGGGGTACTGACTAAGCCAGTGTCACATGCACACACATCTCATTCTGTGCCACATAGTTGAGGTTTTGTGTGGTCTCTGTGTTTATTACTGGACACTGTTGGTGTGACAATATGATTGTATCCATATGCGGATTATCATGGTAGTTTTCTCTGTGCCTTAAAATCTGTAAAGTTGAACATTTTGACAATCCTTGCCTTCTCCTTAGGCCCTTTTCGCTTTCATGGCCCTGTCCTTCATTCGTGATGAGGTCACCTGGCTGGTTCGCCATACAGAAAATGTCACCAAGACAAAGACCCCCGAGGACTATACTGACTCGTTAGTACTTAACCTGGTTAAGAACCTTGTCCTAAGATGGGCTGGGAAAGGGAACAGGGAGGTATCAAATGATCTCAGGAAGATCCAGTGTCTGCCCTGTTAGCGCTCTGTCACCAGTCATATTTCTAGCCTCATCTGTCTCTGTTCGTGTCCTTAACTCCTCAGGAGCATCGCAGAGCTGCTTTTCTTGTTGGAGGAGATTAGGGCTCTGGTCCGAAGGCACATCAAAGTGATCCAGCAATACCACCTTCAGTACTTGGCCAGATTTGATGCTCTTGTGCTCAGTGACATCATTCAGGTGTGTTTACTTGATTATAATTTGGAGATTTCAAGGTGGTCCGTGGTCATCTTCCTCTTGGAGTCATGCCAGTTGAATCTCATGCTCTGAAGATTAGGTGTCAAAAAAGCCCTATCTCCCCCTCCACATTTGTTAAAAGGGAAAGAAAAGACTACTGATCTCAGCAGTCCTTCCCCCCCAAATGAGACCACATACAAATAAGAGAGAAAGAAAAACTGATGTTAGTGTGTGTGTGTGGGGGGCGTTCCAGGGAGTTCCCTCCATCCCTTGCTGGCTTGCTCTCTGGTTTTGGCACTTGGCAATTCTTTCTGCCCTAATAGGCTGACTAGCACCTAGACTAGTTTCTGTCCCGATGGAACCTGTGCCCACTGACAGCAACTCCAACCCTCTTTTAGAACCTGTCTGTGTGTCCAGAGGAGGAGTCCATCATCATGTCCTCTTTTGTCAGTACCCTCTCCTCTCTGAATCTCAAACAAGGTAACTGGAGGGAGGTGGGGGAGGCAGGACGTAGATGAGAGTTAATATCTTTTTTCTAGAAATACTGATCTTTAAACAGGGAATAGGGCCAGATGACTTTGAAGAGTACTTAGATTCTATGCAGTCAGATGTTAGGCTGCTGTTTTATTGTTTTCTTTTACACCTTTTTCTGTGTTTTTCTGCAGTTGATAATGGAGAGACATTTGAATTCTCTGGATTAAGACTGGATTGGTTCCGCCTACAGGTAATGGACACTCCTCAGATTTTTCCTCTCCCACAATCCTTTCTCTTTTGTTTCCTAAGCTCTACTTTATGGAGTAACTGAACCTGAAAATTTGTGACTAGATGGGACTCAGCCAGGCCAAATTGTAGTCCCAAGGCTGGGACTACATTCACCTTGCTATTCCTCCCTTCTCCCAACCAACTGCAGGCATACACCAGCGTGGCTAAGGCTCCCTTGCACCTGCACGAGAACCCTGACTTGGCCAAGGTGATGAACCTCATCGTCTTTCACTCCCGAATGCTTGACTCTGTAGAGAAAGTGCTGGTGGAAACTTCTGACCTGTCTACTTTCTGGTATGCCCGGTTCAGACTATCAGTCCAATTGATCTCTTGCCTGGGCTCTGTGGAGGACCGTTATTCCCCTAGACAGATGGGAATGTCCTGTTTTCTTTGCAATCTTAAAAGTAGATGTTCAGCTCACTCATGCCAGCTTCTAAGAGCCAGTAATCTTAAGAGGGAGAATTGAAGTTGATCCCCTTATGTTCTGTATTCTTCCTTGTGAGGAAAGTCATTTAGATTTCACACTGCCTCCCCTTCTTTAGGATAATTCAGCCAGATGTCTTCTTCCAATCTTTTTGCATCTTCATTGTTATCTTTGGAAACTTCCTCAGCATCTTCCCCTCCTCCCTGGTGCTGGGGGTCCAGACCAGGGCCTCACATGTGCTAGAAAGCACTCTACCATTGAGCTACAGCCCGGCCCCCAGACTCTACCCTTTTATTTATTTATTTTTAAGCTCTGGGGATATTGGGTTTTAAAAAAACATAAAAAACTTGGAAGTTTATGGTGAAATCTGAAAATAATTGAGAGGGTAGAGAATAGGACCTTTGGAAAATAAACATTTAGTTTGTCTTCCACAGGTAGCACCTGACATTTATTGGGTGCATAACTTCACTCCTTTGAAGGATCAAGCAAACAAAACATTATGTTGTCTCTGCTCTTTGCAATCAATATAAATGGGGAGATATAATACTCATATGCTAAAAGGACATCAGCATAATACTTGCAAATGAAAGAAAATAGAAAGAGTACATGAAATTGTGAGGATATAGGGTTTAGGAAAAATTTATCTCCTAGAATTAATCTGAGAAGGTTTTTGAAGCTTGAGTGTCAAATTTTGGGGAGAAATGTGAATTTAGGACTAAATTAGGAGGAATGGCTCAAATCATGCAAAGGTTCTAAGGGAAGAAGAACAAATTATATGCAAAGAAAAGGAAGAAGATTATCACTGAACAGCCCTGGGGCTATATAAAGGTCTGAAAGGGTTAAGGTTCTTGGATTTCCTTTTACCTCAAGGGAAATTAGGAGGGAGTGGTGAATATGAATAAATATTTGTTGAAAGAATGAATATTCTCTGCTCTTCCAAGGGATCAGCTCATAAGCTTTGTTTTAAGTCTCCTTCCCCTTTCTCTGCAGCTTTCATCTTCGTACTTTTGAGAAGATGTTTGCTATGACCCTGGAGGAACCAACCATGCTGAGATACGCCATTGCTTTCCCCCTAATTTGTGCACATTTTGTCCACTGCACTCATGAGATGTGCCCAGAAGAGGTGGGTGTCCTGAACTCTGAGCCCTGCTGTCGCCCTGTAACATCTCATCCTTATTCCCCAAAACACAATTCCAAGGGTTGATTTTGGTCCCAGGAAGGGTACAAGCATGAGTATGTGATGTGAGTCCCTAAGTGTCTCAGTTTGATGTTGACAGTGTCCTCTCTTTCCGGACCTCAGTTTCTTCTTCTGGGTCAGCGGGCAGCTTAGGCATGGGGTTGAGGAAGAAATGACTGTCTTGGAGATAACAAGTCCCCCTTGGTCCTTTCCCACAGTACCCCCACCTGAAGAACCATGGTCTTCACCACTGCAATTCCTTCTTGGAGGAGTTGGCCAAGCAGACCAGCAACTGTGTCCTGGAGATCTGTGCTGAACAGCGCAACCTGAGTGAACAGGTGGGCCAGTCTGTTTCCGTCCCTTCTCCAGTCCTCAGTGACTTCTTCTCTCTGCCTTGGCCTTCCTCTCAGATGCTGAGTTCTTTAACTCTTCCTCAAGTGGGGCTAAGGCTTTCTTGTACGTGAGGTGATGGCAGGAACCCTTTCTTAGTGTGGTCCCGTCAGTCCTAACTCCCCTAAGGCTAGATGGAGGTGTCTAAAAATACTCTTATTTGAACAGCTGCACTCTAACAGACTCCGTGTTCCATTTGAGGAGATCTGGAAGATGAGTTAACTTTCCAATTTACTCCCTTCCTCTCTTCAGTATACACATGCTTGGGACTGTGGCCCCCAATCCCTTGTCTTGTCTCCTCTGCATCCTAGCCTCCTCTGTGGCTCTCTGGACATTTTCAGGCACCTCTTCTGTGTTTATCCTCAGGGCTGTTTTTTGTCTTTGTCTTCTGTTTTTCCCCCTTCTCCTCCCTTGACGACTCACAGCACCTGGTCACAATTAGCTCAACCTAAATTTCAGAAAATTTGAAAATGAGAAACTAGTTTTGCTGTTGCCCTGGAGTCCTTTAGATTTCCCAGATGACCACCCTTCCTGAGTTTGAGTCAGGCTTTGTAGCAGCTTTGGTAGAAGGGGAGCCCGTGTGCACGTCTGTGTGATGTGTGTATGTGTGTGTATTTTTTTAGAACAGTTAGTTACATTTTTACTTAACCTTTTCATTTTCTCATATATAAAATGAAGATTAAAATACTTTCTTCCTAGAGTTGTTATAAGGATTAAATGAAATAGAGTATATTAAATATTTAATATACAATATCCAATAAATGTTAGATCTTATATTAATTGGTACCTGCTGAATATTAAGCCCTTTACTAGATGTTCGGGGTGGGGATGCAGAGGGAAGGCACGTGATCCCTGTCTTTGGAGAATGCTCTAGTTTATGGGAAAGGGGAGTACAAATATATGTTTGAAAGAAACTTAAATAATTAATGCAAGGAAGCTTTG
The DNA here is from genome assembly GCA_020662805.1 of Glaucomys volans. Classification (NCBI taxonomy): domain Eukaryota; kingdom Metazoa; phylum Chordata; class Mammalia; order Rodentia; family Sciuridae; genus Glaucomys; species Glaucomys volans. The sequence continues at coordinate 13,008 of JAJEJO010034961.1, forward strand.
CAAGTGAGCACACTTACCAGGGTATTCACTCCCAGGACTGTCTACCACATTCTAGAGACACAGGTAAAGAGATTTCCTCAGTGCTGTACCAGGAACAATTAAATCTTAATGTGAATAATGCAAATAATTGTTTTCACACAAGAACTTTTGTTAACTCTGGCCCTTCAGAATTAGCATTTTGAGTAAATGATTAGTGATGTCGCCATTACTGATAGTGCTATATTTTGGGGAACTGCTTACAGAATCTACCGCAGACTCTTTTATTATTTACTTATTTATTTACTTATTTACTTACATTTTGGTATCAGGAATTGAACCCAGGGGTACTTTACCACTGAGTTACATCTCCATTCCCTTTTATTTTTTATTTAGAGACACAGGGTCTCACTAAGGTGCTTAGGGTGTCACTAAATTGCTGAGACTGGCCTTGAACTTGTGATCCTCCTGCCTCAGCCTCCCAAGTCCCATGATTACAGGCCCATCATGCCTGGCCTCCATAGATACTTTTGGATATTTTCATGGTTGAAGCAACCTCAAACCCATTAAGGTGGACTCTTTTTTTTTTTTTTTTTTTTAAACGGGAAAGAGTTTGGAATTAAAAAAAAAAAAAAAGTGACCAAAACAACAAAATCGGTTTTCTTGTGTGGCTCTTAAGTCAATCTAAGAGTAATTCCAACTGAGGAGTTTCCACACAAGCTTTGTACACGCTCAGTAGCTTTGGAATCAATGGAGTGAATTCCATACCTGAATATCCAGTTGTATCATATATTTTCTGTATGGCTAACTGGAGAAGAGAAGAGATGCAGGATTGATGTTTAAGTTAGCTAGCAAGAAATTCATTTCTAAAAAAGAGGTGGGAGGGAAATGTTGGCCACTTCGGAACTCTGAGTTTTGGAGGGCTTTGGTACTGTGGGGAACTGCCTTCATGGGGAAGAGTATGCAAGAATGTAGCAAGTGAGATAATTGTTCCATCTAGCAAAAAATAATTTTCCCAGGTGGGAAGACCCTAGAAGGCAGTTGAGTAGAACTGTTTTATCTTATCCTTCTTGCTTGAGTTTTTCCATTAGGAAAGTCTCTCTCAGGCTGTAGGTGGGGGAACATGGTGACCCCTGAAAGACACTGCTCTCTTAGGACTTGAAGGTTGTACATGGAAAGATATTTATGAAAACTGAAAGAAGTGGGCACATTCCAAATAGGCCCCCATTAGATTAGAGAAAGAAAAGCAGAGAGAGAGAGAGAAAGAGAGAGAGAGCGAGCGAGCAAGAGCGAGTGCCCAAGCGCAGCTGATAACAGAGAGACCTTATAATTCTTAGGCTATGTGACACTTCTACCAATGAATCTCATTTCTTCCCTCACCTGTGTTTGTCTCTGAAGCTTCTGCCTAAGCACTGTGCCACCACCATCAGCAAGGCCAAGAACAAGAAGACCATGAAGCAGAGGCAGGCTCCCAGGAAAGGAGAGCCCGAGAGGGACAAGCCAGGAGCTGAGAGTCACCGGAAGAACCGTAGCATCGTTACCACGTATGGACCTGGCCCCAGAGGGCTAAGGGGTGCTGCATTAAAGAAGGGAAGAGGGAAGGTGATATAGGAAAGGGGGGAAAAAGCAAAAGTGGTGGGAAATGATGGAGGTGGAAAAGCACTTTAGTGCAAATTTACCACTTGCTTTTAGGTCAGCATTATGTGTACTGTTCTAGGCTGAGGATCCCTAGAAGATGAAGGTCTTCTGAGGTCACGTGCCTGGCACAGTCCTTGTCACACACCAGGAGGCAGGGCCAGATCTGTAATCAAGGCTCATTTTATTTTCCAGCATGGACAAGCTACACCTAAACTTGACAGAATTGGCACTGACAATGAATCATGTATACAGCTTCTCTGTGTTTGAACACACTATTTTCCCTTCTGAGTATCTTAGCAGCCACCTGGAAGCCAGACTCAACAGGTATCCCTCTTTTCCTTGTCTGTGTTGGCATTACTCTTTCCTTGTCTGTGTGGCATAGCATGGCAGTCCTCGACATAGGGCTTTGTTAAATCCATCCTGAAGATTCTGCTGCAGTCAGTCTGGCATAGATTCCAAGTTCCTCTGAAAAGCAAACAAAAAGAACCCCAAATCTCTATGGGTGCTTTTGACGAAGAGCCAGAATCCCTCACCCCTGGTTTAGTAGAATGAGCAGAGCCTTTGCAGGGAGCAGAGTTGTATCAACATCCAGGACATTAGCTATGATACTGGAGCAGATTAGCTTATTTAAGCCATTTTCCTTCCCAGTAAAGTAAGGATAATGATATTTACTTTGTAATTACAAATTACCTGTGATTTAGAATTGGTAGACAATTAGAGATAATTATGAGTGCAAAGTTCCTGACATGTTGTAGCCCTTAATAAAATAAATCCCCTCTCCTCATTGCCCCTTATTGCATTGTTCCCTGAAGTAGAAGGAACACCCCTTATATTAGAATTGGATGCTGTAGTCAGCAGTTAAGGGTGTTGGATAGAATGATCATGAATAATCCTTTCGTCTTCTGTATTTTGTTTTGTAATATGTAGTACATTCATTCATCAAGAATTTATTAAACACCTAGTATGTGTCAGAAGTGTTCTAGAAGCTGTCATTATAGCAGTATTCAAAACAGATAAAAATCTCTGCCCTCCAAAGCTGCCTTCTAGTGGGGGAGATAGACAAAATAAAAAAGTAGAATTAATGGTAGATTAGATAGTGATCATCCAAGGAGAAAGATAGTGCAGGAGAGGGAGTTGGGGGCTATGGAGGTGGGTGTTGGGGGTGGGAGTATTGCAGTTTTATATATAAGGTGACTAGGGAAAGCTCCTAGAGAAAGTGACATTGTCTAAAGGAGCGAAGGAAGCCAGGTGTGTGACTATCAGGGAAACAAACATTCTAGGCGGAAGATATAGCCAGTGAAAGACTCTGAGGTGGGAGCATGCCTGGTATGTTCCATGAACATGGAGGAGCCACTTCATGCAGAATCAGCCCAGCCTGGGTGATACTGGTGGGGACGTGAGGTTGTGGGGTGGGGGCGGAGAAGCAGAAGACTGTGTAGGTGCTTACGTGTCGCTGCAAGGACTTTGGCTATTATCTGAGACGGGGAAGCTTGACTGATTCTGAGCAGAGCTGTCTCCATATTTCTCTCTGTTGTTTAGTAGGAGTTAGGACAGAAACAGGGAGAACAGTTATGAGTCCCTGTTTTGTTTTTGGTACTGGGAATTGAACCCAGGGGCACTCTCCCACTGAGCTACATTCCCAGAACTCTTTTTTTGTCCCTTTATTTTGAGGCAGGGTTTCTGTAAGCTTTTTATTTTATTTTGAGACAGTGTTTTGCTAAATTGCCCAGGCTGGCCTCAAATTTACCAACCTCCTGCCTCAGGCTCCAGGATAGTGGGGATGATAGGTGTGTATCACTGTGCCTGGCCTATGAGTCTGTTTTCTTCACTTGATTTTTTGTTTGTTAGTTGGTTTATTTTGCAGTACTGGGAGCTGAACCCAGGGGTGCTCAACAACTTGACTACATCTCCTCTTTTTTTTTTTTTTTCCTTTTTTGAGACAGGGTCTTGCTAAGTTGCTTAGAGCCTCACTATATTGCTGAGGCTGGCCTTGAACTTGCAATCCTCCTTTCTCAGCCTCCTAAGTGCCACCAGCTGAGTCTGTATTTTGATCGGGGGAGGTGCAGATTTATTTTCAATTAGATTTTTTTTTTTTCAGTACTAGAGATTGAATCCAGGGCTTTGTGCGTGCTTGGCAAACACTCTACTACTGACCTACATCTCCAGCCTCTTCAATTAGATTTTTGCTTAGGTGAGGTAAAATTAGTTTGCATTCATTATGTACACATTAGCTACATGAGAGAAAGTGTCTCAGTTGTACACAATGTCAGAAAGATGGCAGTGTGATAATCACCCATGTGCACCCCGTTAGAAACTACTGGTGGTTTCTGGGTCCTGGAGCGGCGTGGGTGCGATGGTCCGCCTTCCCCCTAACATCTCCGATACTTGCTTCATTGGGCATCCTTGTTCCCTCAGCCCCATGGTGGCCCAGAGGCTTGGCCTCAGTGAAAGCGCTAACCAGGCTTGCCCTCCGTCTAGCCCGTCTGTGCCTGAAGGGTCTTTCCCTTCATCTGGGGAGCAGACTCTCCTGTCGCCCTACCATAAACATTTATTTTGTTTATTATGTTTATTTTGCCATAAACATCAAACAAAACAACCTCCCAGAAAGAAAATCTGAGGAACTCATTTATATTGAGGTGCGAATGCCTGACAAAGGCCTGGAGTGTGGTCCCCTTCCTCCTCCTTTACTTTTTCACAAGGAAAAGGCCTCAGTCAAAGAACTGACTCTAATTGTGACATCTCAGGTAACTGGGGAGGGTATTTGGAGGGAGCTGGGGGTCCAGGCGGGGAAGGCTCCGCTCTTGAACGCCTGCAGTAGCGCAGTGTGGACAGGCATGACTGTGGCCACGTGCCAGCTGAGTGTGCTTCACCCAGCCCGGCATCCACGGCCACTGGGGACTGCACTGCACTTCCAAGGATTTCCAAGCATGTTTCCATTCCTGTCATTGTCAGGACTGTTTCCAAGTTAAGACAAATACTGGCCCTGAGAACATGGGTGGTGTGAGCCTTCAGAGGTAGATGGAATTTGGAGCTCAGATCGCTTACCAGTTGACCGGATTTCTCCAGAGGAGGCAGAAGAGTATGATGGTTAGGGACCATTCTACTCCTAGTTTTGCCACTCGCCGGTTGTGTGATCTTCAACAAGTGATTTATTCTATGTTTCCATTTTGTTTTTTATAAAGTAGGAATAATTGTCCCTACCTTATTAGGTTGCTATGAGGTTTAAATGAGATATTATGTGTAGTAAAATCAGAGCCCAGCACCTGGAGTGTAGAACACAGTAAGTGTTTTGGTGTTTATCATTGTGATTGTTGTTATTTTATTTTATTTTTTTATCACTTAGAGCCATTGTGTGGCTGGCTGGCTACAATGCTGCAACCCAGGAGATCCTAAGGCCTTCTGAGCTGTTGGCAGGAGTCAAAGCATACATTGGCTTCATACAGTCACTGGCCCAGTTTTTGGGTGCAGACGCTTCTAGAGTCATCCGCAACGCTCTCCTGCAACAGACACAGCCACTAGACTCATGTGGGGAACAGACCATCACCACTCTCTACACGAATTGGTCAGTGTTGCTTACCCTTCCCCAGTGCCTTACCTCCTTGTTAGCACTTTTTTCTTTACACAGTAGGACCTCAGGGCCCAAGCATTTTAGCTTCCAGGGTCATGGACTCCCAAATGCAGGAATGCAGGCTTGTTCCTGCTTGAGGATCAGAGCAAGAGGCTGGGGCAAATGCTGACACACTCCTGTCCCGTGACATTTCCTTCTGAACTTTAAGATAACATCCATCAACCCACCCTGCAGCCATTTGACCCTTTGCCTTTTAAACTCCACTTCTTAACCTTCCTTTTCTAGATTCCTACTGTTTTAATTTCTAACTTCCTCTTTCTGACATTCCCTTAGTTTTTTTGCCTTAGCTTCTCTGTCTGAGAACATTCTTCCACCTTCTCTCTGTCTCCTCATCCCCAGACATGATTATATCAAGTCTAGTAGATTTTTTTAATAGGAAAGGTGGCCTTCTCCCCAAACTGGAGAAAGCCACCAAACTGTAATCAATACTTTCCTTTGAGATTTTGAAGAGCTGGATTCCTACTTCCCCAAGCCACTGGGTGGTGCTCTTAATCTAATATCAGTTTAGTGGGAGCCATCTGCAAAGAACCCCCTGAGTAAGGGGAGCAAAGTTTGCAAATGCAAATGTCAACAGGGGTCAGGTAAGCAAGATAACGGATGTCATGGACTAGATGAGGACTTTGATGGGGTGGAGAGCGGATGCCTCTCTAAAGGGAACAGCTACCGTTTAGCAATACCTGAATGCTGCCCACAAAACTTATTTTTTATGTAAAATCTCTGCTTAAAAAATTTGATAACAAATTGAAATTGAAAGGGGAAAAAATATATTTGACAGCCGGGTTTGGCCCACTGGTGATTGACTTGTGACATCTGTAAAATATAGACTCAGAGCTGGTGCCTGAGTGTGTGGCAGGGGTTGGGCAAGCCATCCCTGCCTGTCCTGGCTGGAGCCCAGCTCCTCAAAACTTGTTCAGAGGTCAGGAGAAAATATTTGGAGAGTGGATGACCATGTTCATGGGGCTTCTCTCCACCCAGGAAGTTTGACTTGAGACTGACTTCCAGGATCCTAGGTCCTCAGTCCAGCCTGATTGTTGGGGCCCAATCAGTGGGTTTTTTTTTTTTTTTGAGGGGGTAGGAATTGAACCCAGGGCTTTGTGCATGCTAAGCAGGTGCTCAACCACTGAGCTACACCCTGGGTCCCAGTAGAATTTCTTTTTTTATGCCAGGTTGAGCTTGTCTTATCAGACAGATTGTAAAGTTGAGGTAATACAATTGTTGGAAAAGAGCAGGGCTGAGGAGGCGGAAGCACACACCATTACATTTTTCAGAGAAATACCCTGCAGACCAGAGGCCAGAACTCGGGGTGTTTGATTGTTATACTGTCTTCTTTGAGTTTCTTCTCCTCACCCTGGTCTTTAGCAGAGTTTCTCTTCCCAAGTCCAGTGGTAGGTAGTGGTAGGCAGCAGTGGTTGGAGAAGGAATTGGGCACTAATCTGTGCTTTCTTGGTCAACCTTGTAGGTACTTGGAAAGTCTGCTCAGACAGGCAAGCAGTGGGACCATCACCCTCTCCCCAGCCATGCAGGCCTTCATCAGCCTTCCCAGAGAGGGGGAGCAGAACTTCAGCGCAGAGGAGTTCTCTGACCTCTCTGGTGAGCTCAGGGCCTGGTCTTTGCCTTCCAACAATTCCTTGGCCCACAGACCCATCTAAATTCACCTGCAGAGTGAACCTTCTACACTCTCTTTAACATTTCTGCTAGGCCCTGCTAGGATTTAGGGAAAAATAGAGAGATTCTAAGTGAGGCTGGAAATTGAGGAGTGGCCTGGGGGTGCTGAGAGTGGAGAAGAAACAGTTTAGGAGCTAGGCAGGGGGGACACTGAAGTCACTGAAGAGGTTTATTTTTGTCCAAAGAATGAAGGAGTAGCATATTAGTGGCGGGTAAAGCGTAAGGAGAGCATGCTTATGATTGAAATGATTAGACATGGTTGGATGCCGTGGCATTTTCTTCCTTGGGGATAAATTTGGAGCCGTGGCCCATGTTTGGATTACTGATGTTAAATAATAACCATGATGACGGGACGATGAATATGTTGTGAGCTGAGTCCTAAATGTTCACGCACAGAACTCAATTAATCCTCACCACAGTTTGAAGTAGATACACTCATTACTCCCATTTTCCAGATGAAGACACTGAGATACAGAGAGTTTAAGAGCTTGCCTAAGGTCATGCATTCATAAATGGTAGGACCGGAATTGCAATTCAAGGCAAATAATGAGGGACTACTTCCCAGTATATAGAAAGAAGGCTTCTGTGCATATGTGTGTGTGGCGGGGGTGGGCAGGGGCAGGTAAGGAGTGGGTAGGGAAAGAGTTGGGAAGCTAGTCTCCATTTTTCTATGTTTTTATTATTTTTGAGGTACTGGAGAATTTAACTCAGGGGTGTCTTACTATTAAACTATACTGAACTATATCTCTAATGCCCACCCCCCAAAGATTTTTTTTTTTTTTTGAGACAAGTTCTCATTAAGTTGCACAGGTTGTCTCAAACTTGCCATCCTTCTGTCTCAATATCCCCGGTAGCTGGAATTATGGACATGAACCACCATGCCCAGCAGCTGGTCCCTTTTTAAAGAGGGCTTGAAACCATACAGATCCTTTTTTTTTTTCATGGTACTGGGGATTGAACCCAGGGCTTTTCACATGCTAGGCAAGTGAGCTCTATCCCCAGCCCTTTTTTGTATTTTATTTAGAGACAGGGTCTCACTGAGCTCTATCCCCAGCCCTTTTTTGTATTTTATTTAGAGACAGGGTCTCACTGAGTTGCTTAGGGCCTCTCTGATTTTCTGAGGCTGGCTGCAAACTCACTGTCCTCCTGCCTCAGCCTCCTGAGCCGCTGGGATTACAGGTGTGCACCACCACTCCTGGTTTGCCAGATCCTTTTTAATAGTTGTTTTCCAGGCTCAGTCAGTCATTCACGAACTCTCTTACTTCTTCTTCCTCTCACCTCTGTATAAATCATGGGTTGTGCATGGTGTCTGGGACAGAAAGAAAATGTTCCAGGGAGCCTGCCCTCTAACTTTTCCCCTCCTCCTTTGAGGATGCTAAGAAAGCCAGAGTATACAGTTGTGTTTTCACATAGTTGTGTTTTCCAGTTCCACCTCCTTACTGTCATCCTACCTTAATCTTTACCTGCGGGGGGGATTTAGATGTCCCCTTCCCAATAGCTCTACTCCCAGGCTGCAGGCAGCCTCTCAGATCTGCTTTAGGTCTTGCTGACAACTGACAAGCAGCAGGAGGTAATGCTCATTCCCCCTTCTACCACCCCCACCCCAATTTCCCTGGGTTACCATGGTGATGGGGCAATTCTATTGCAAAAATAGATAGAAAGGGAAGGATGTCCTGGGGTTACTAGCTGGGTGTAGAGAAGGCTGGAATAAGGAGGTTCAGCAGATCCAAATAGTAGAGCAGTGTGTCTCCTCTCCATCAGCCCCAGAGAAGGTGATTATGGTCCCCTTCCCCTGTGTCAGCCATGCTAGCATTATCTAAGTTAACTAGGAAATCCTTTCATAATTCTCAGCTGAGTTCTCCCTATTGCAAACAGGTGACTCTGAAAATGTCTAGTGTCTACTCTGGACAAGGTTCTGTGTCAGATTTGCTTCCTTCCTCTGTCCTTGGTGGAGGTGGAGATCAGCTAGTCCTGCCTTCAAAGACTTGAGTGCAGAGCCTTGACTCTTTTCTCTCTGAACTCTGATTAATGATAGTCAACTTGTCTTTGTTCTACAGCTTTCTAGTTGTTACTTCTGGTCTTTTATGGTTTTTCCTGCTGGGGTGGCCCAAAGCCAAAGATCACAGCTAGAGTTTCTCCCTAGCAGAGTATGTCACTAGTGTTTGCAACACAGAATTTCCCCAGGAAGGTTTTATTTAACTCAGAAAGGGCGAAAGCAGGCTGGGTGGGGAGGAAGAAGGCATTGGGGAAGACCAGATTTAGAGGAAGAAAGAATTGAAAAGAAAAAAAGAATGTAGACTCTGGGGATGTGTGTTGAGAGAAGAAAAGGTAGCTTGTGAAGGGACAAGCTTCACTTGGACAGTGACACATTAAATAAGGGAAGTAAAAGGGGCAGGAAAGCATTGCATCATGTTTCTGGACCTGCCCCCGATGTGATTAAGAGACCCTGGATGAGCACTTAGACCCTTTGTCTGTAAAGCCAGGGTGAAGTGCCTGTGGCCTGCATCTCAGAGGGCTATTTATGACTGTCATAATAAGAATCCCTTATTCACAGGTATCTTTATAGTTTTCTAAGGTTTTTAATATAATGTGGCATCTAACTCTCATAGCAACCCTGGGAGGAATTCATGGAAAATATGAACTTCTTCATTTTACAAAGAAGTAAACAAGCTCAGGGAGACTCAATGGCTTGTTTGAAGTCTAACAACTCGTGAAGCTAGTATGGCAAGAGCCAAACCCAGGTTTCAAGTAAAGGGCTTGGGAAAGTATAGATTTTTACAAGAAAGTGAAGTGATAGTTATCATTTATGGTGAGTCTTGGTGTGAGTTGCAGTGGGAAGAGGGTAAATTGTCCCATGGGCAGGCTAGACCTGTCACCTGAATGCAGGCTTTCAGGCCATCTTTGCTCTTCAGCTTCCCACTTCTTTTCCTTGCTAAGCATTTGAAATGTTCAAATTACCCTAGTCCATTGTACAAATGCTCCGGTGTCCCCTGAGTCCCACCTGGGACCCCTAAAACTCTATTCCAGAGATGCGAGCCTTGGCCGAACTTCTGGGCCCCTATGGCATGAAGTTCCTGAGTGAAAACCTGATGTGGCATGTGACGTCTCAGATTGTGGAGCTAAAGGTACTGTGGAAACAGGTCCCCTGGAGAAAGGTCTCACCTTGGGAGAGGAAGGGTAGGCGAAGGAGGCTGGGGGAAAGATGTAACATTGTCGCCTCTCTCTCTCTCTTTTTTTTTCCTACTTCATGTCTCTCTGTTCCTGGGCTGCAGAAGCTGGTGGTGGAAAACATGGATATCCTTGTTCAGATCAGATCCAACTTTAGCAAGCCGGACTTGATGGCATCTCTGCTGCCCCAGCTGACGGGTATATACATCCCCCTACAGTGCGAAGGAACCGTGGGAATGACATTGTTAATGACGGGTTTTCAGGGACCTGGGGGTTAGGTTGCATCTGAAGAAGCGAAATGATCACTCTCCTAAGTTCTCTTCTCTAACAACCCTCTTTCTCCTCAGGGGCAGAGAATGTGCTGAAGCGCATGACCATCATTGGAGTTATCCTCAGTTTTAGGGCCATGGCTCAAGAGGGACTTCAGGAGGTGAGTGTGAGGGGGGACTTGTGAAAGAAGCTCAGATCCTCTGTGAGGAGGGTTTGCACGAGAAGTTGTGGAAGGGCTGGTGAGCACTGAAGAGAAGCAGAGGTTCTAGGAGATCCCTGTGGATAGATGAGCTGAGGAAACCAGGAGACACGAGGAGAGGGATAGTTTGGACAGCTGGCGAGGTTCTTATCTAAGTGGAGGCCCCTTTTTCGCTTGTTTTGGAAGGTGCTGACTGCTGCCCTGCGGACTCATTCATCTTTTCTTCCTCCAGGTTTTCTCTTCCCACTGCCCATTTCTCATGGGCCCTATCGTGTGCCTGAAGGAATTTGTCACTCCAGACACAGACATCAAGGTAGGGAAGAGGGCTGGGGATGTAGCTGAGTTGGTAGAGTGCTTGCCTCCCATGCACAAGACCCTGGGTTCAATCCCCAGCACCACACACACACACACACACACACACACAAAGGTAGGGAGGTGCCAAGTAGAATCCAGTTAGGAGACCTTTGCTGGGGGAGAAGGATGTAGCTAGGGACTGAGGGCGAGGGTTCTGAAGAGCACTGCAGGGACAGAGCTAGGATTCCAATAGGACAACGGGGCAGCAGACATTCTTGGAAAGAGAAAGCGGAGCTGGGGAAACGTGAGGGGTATGGAGAGAAGAGGGGATCTGTGGGGGTTGAGGAAACAGTCCTGGAGGGAGAGGCATGTAATCTAGGATCGTGTCTGTGTGTTTTCACCTGAAGTGAGCACTGTGCAAATTAGATGCCAAGCTACGTGCAAGCAGGTCCCTCTGACAGAAGCTTGAGTACTTTTGTAAGGTTTGTTTCTTCCATTCTCACTCACATGGCCTTCTCTCACAGATTCCTTTCTTTTTTTGGCCTTTTCTTCCTCCGGGTTCTTAAACTTTTTGGTTCTGTGTCACCTGCCTCAGGGCCCCATTGCAAGAGAAGAAGGGCTTCTGTAGGTCACCTGAGTTAGACATCCATACCCCTTGCACATCTTTGAGTCAGCTTGCCTTTTGAATCATTTGGAATAAACAAGTCTGTTATGTAGGAAATATAGCCAAAGCCTGGGGACAAGGTCCTTCCAAGGCAAAGGCTGGCGGCACTTTATGATTCCTTTAAAGGACAGAGGTCTGATTAAAGGGAACTGATGAGCAGGAAGAATTCAAACTGCCAGTGGTGCATGCCTGTAATCCCAGCTATTCTGTAGGCTGAGGTAGGAGAATTGCAAGTTCAAGTCCAGCCTGGGTAATTTAGCAAGATCCTGTCTAAAAATCAAAAGGGGTGGGAATGTAGCTCTGTGGTAGAGTGCTTACCTAGCATGTGCCAGACCCTGGGTTCAATCCCTGGTATTTGGGAGAAGAATTAAGTTGGATATTAAGAAAAAATTCCTTGCTTTGAGAACAAAAGAGAATGAAGTTTCTCCTCTACCTGCCTGAAATCACCTGAGGGTTGGATGGTCACGGAGGCAGCAAGAGCGATGCATCACTGGGTTGGCTGCTCTCTTGAATGTTCTGATTTGGGACTGAGCCTGAGTTTTTGGCAGCTGCTGCTGTTGGGGCTGAACGCTCCAGCCTGTCAGGAGCTTGTCTAGCTGTCTCCTGGGCAGCTGGGAGCTTTAGGCTCAGCTTGCCTGTGAAAATAAGCAGGAGTGGGCAGAAAAGGGGGATGACCTGTCCATCAGAGATCTGTTACTTGCTCAGAGGGATAAAAAGATGAGGAGGAGAGAAAACAAGACCCCTTCAAACATTCCTTTCTTCCTTCAGGAAGTCACAGGTCATGGACCAAGTCCCTGATCTGCTTGGCCATGGTTGCCACAAACAGGGTCATCTGGGGCCTAGGGGATTTAAATAGAGAGCAGAACAGAAGGTGGCTAAGGCTTGCCTTCTGGGTCAGTACCATGAGCAAAGTATGTGCATGTTGTAATGTCTGTATAAAGATGTGCTACTTAGAAGCAACTATCCTTGTTCTCTTAGAGTATTTCAATGTCTTATTTATTTTTAATTTTTTAAACCTCAAAAGGGTCTAAGTTCTTAGTATGGGAATGGGGGTTGGGGCCTGTGTCCTGGGAACCTTATTATAAGTACAGTGAGGGATTCAGGTATCAATCAATCTCTGTTGAACATCTTAGTGTTCTTAGCATTGTGTTAAATGCTAGAGAGGATAAAGAAATATCAGAGTTCCTGGTTTTAAGATAAAGAAGAAGAAAAGGCATAACAACATTTGCTCTGTTAGTCACTAGGTTAGATAGGTGCTTTGCACTCGTAATCTAATTGAACTTTCACAACAACTCTGTGAGCTAAGTATTATTATCCCAGTTTTACAGATAAAAAAAATTGAGGCCAAGGAAGTTAAGTAACTTTTAGCCAAAATCACATACTTAATGAGTTGATGTTGCTTGGATTTGAGCTCAGATCTGTTTTTGATCCAAAGTCACCTTCTCCCTTCACTATGCCATGGGGTTTAAAAAGTTATAATTTATTTGGTGAGATTAGCCCTGTGTCTCACTTCCTTTCTGAAAAGATAAGCAGTGCCAGGTGCTATGTGTGACCAATGCTAGTGGAACCAATTTACAGGGCAGAGTGGGTTAAGGGGGATGGGTTTGGGCTGAAGTAATCAGGGAGGCCTTCACAGAGGAGATGAGATTAGAGTTGAGCCTAAGGGATGGGTTTGACTTAGATGTAAGTAGCGGAAAAGACAGGCAAGGAAGTGAACCGAAGTACAAAAGAAAGAAAGGAAGCTGTGGTTTGGGGACAGTGAATAAACTACCCTGGCTTCATTGAAGAAAGCATTTAGGGAAATAAGATTGAAAAGTAAATTTGTATAGTGGAGTGTCCTGAATACCAAGTTAAGGCATTTGGGCTTTTTTCCTGGAGGCTAGGGAAAGCTTTGAAGGGAATATCTAGAAAAAATGATAGTACACCAAAATCTTAAAATCTGTGATCAAGGAATTCTGGCAGCTTGTAGCTTCTGCCAAATACTTTTCTCCTGGATTCCTACCCAAAATGTTGTTTTCTTCTCTACCAGGTGACCCTGAGTATCTTTGAGCTGGCATCTGCTGCAGGAGTGGGCTGTGACATTGACCCAGCCCTGGTGGCTGCTATTGCCAACCTGAAAGCTGGTAAGATAGGGGACAGCTGGGATGCGGAAGGGTTTGTGCCCTACTTTTAAGTGAGAAAATGTCAATGTCATAGAAGCCTTTATTTGGGATTGTGAATTCAGAGGATATAAACTGGCAGATAAGGAAAGACCCTTAGTGTAGGGTCTTTCCCTACAGTGTAGACCCTAACCTCCTAAATTTTTTTTTTTTAGTTATAGATGGACACAATACCTTCATTTTATTTTATGTGGCACTGAGGATTGAACCCAGTGCTTCACGTGTGCTAGGCAAGCACTCTACCACTAAGCCCCAGAAAATACATATGTAGGTGATTAAGGGTTCTCCGTAGGTTCCAACCAGTTGATCTAGCAATTGGCTAGATGTGATTCTCTAAATGAGAATCTATTTGGTGCTCAGCAAGTGCTCACAGGAACTTACACACTGGTTTGGGGAAGCAAGACTCAAGCAAATGAATCAAAGAACAAGCCAAAATGGTATATGCTTTCACGGGAAGTTGTGTGGTATAGCGTCTGAGTTCCCCACACTGATCCTGCGTTCTTCCATCCCACGTAATCACTTTGACACTATCCACTCCTTCCCTAGTCTCACACTCATCTCTTATACTTTTTATTACAAATTTCCTCTGAATAGCATGTTCCTATGTACACACACCCAGAAGAGGATGGAATCCACTGACTGGTATTTTGAAATTGCCAGACGGACCTCCTTTCTCTGATGGTCCATGAGAATCCTCTCTCTCCTTCCCGCCTCTCCTTCCCTCCAGGCAGCTGATTGGTGTTCTAGGACTGCTTGTCAGCAGAGCCCTCCATCGCTGGGAGTTCTGCCCTGCCATCAGAGGAGCCCTCCAGAACTTGAGCCACTGGCTTTAAGTGAATGCTAGTCCTGCCTCCTTTAGTCATAATAACTTTCCTACAGTGATTGACAAAGTGTGTTCATAGATATTTTCTCATGTGACCACAATTCTGTGAAGTAGGACACCTGCCCAGAAGATAACTCTTTGCTGACTTACTCACTTTTCCTCTTTTCCTTTCTCCTTCTTACCAGATAGCTCATCCCCTGAAGAAGAATATAAGGTGGCCTGCCTGCTCTTGATCTTTGTTGCTGTCTCCCTCCCACTCCTTGCCATGGACATTTCTTCCTTCTACAGCATTGAAAAGGATGGTAAGTAAGGAGTAGGTGTGAGGGACCAAGGGTATTCAGGTTAGTGTCCTGGGGGTTACTTACCTGGAACATACAGATTTCTTTCTTTTTTCTCTGTTTGGTACTAGGGATTGGGTGCTTAACCACTGAGCCATTTTTTATTTTGAAGAAGGGTCTCACTAAGTTGCTTAGGGTCTTGCTAAGTTACTGAGGCTGGCCTGGAACTTGTGATCCTCCTGCCTCAGCCTCCTGAGTTGCAGGGATTATAGGTATGCACCACCGCACCTGGCTGGAACATACAGATTTCTGATACAGGTGTAAATTTCAGTTTCAGAAAACACTTGTGAGTGAACTATGCATAAAATTCTATTCTAGTCAAGTGTCTTAGGAATATCCTTCCTCTAATCCCCAAATGTTTTATCAAATAGGGGTAGCTCAGCCTGAAAGAAATGAGATATGCCCATTGGGGTCAGCCTGGGGTGGCTCACTTTGTCATTTCCTGTCGTTTCTCTTCCCTGTATCAATCATTACCCAGGTTACAACAATAACATCCATTGCTTGACGAAGGCCATCATCCAGGTGTCTGCTGCCCTCTTCACGCTCTACAACAAGAATATTGAAACTCACCTCAAAGAGTTTCTGGTGGTGAGTGGGTCTAGACGATAAGGAAGGGGAGACAGCCGCAGACTGGAATCAGTCAGGCTCAAGTCCACAGTTAGGTTGCACAGGCCTTCGAGGTTAATCTCCCTCTGGAGTCATTCAATAAATAGCAAGGGGCCACTCTATGAAAAGCAGGAGTTTTTTTCTAAACTCCCTGCTAGCTGGAGATTCAGCTTCTGCCTGAATACTTGAAAAATCACTGGGAAAAGAGAAAATCTGAGTTCTGCCACTACAAAAAGTTGTATAACCTCTGAAAAGCTGAACTTTTAGGCTCTCATTTATAAACTAGGCAGATAAAACTAAATTCATCATTAATCACGTTGGTGTGCATCAGAATATCTTGGGGAACTTGTTAAAATAGATGCTTGATCTTTACCCTAGACCTACTGAATTAGAATATGTCAGGGGAGGCGGGGCTTCTGTGCTTCTATTTTGGTCTCCAGGAGATCAGATGCACGTTAAAATTGTCAAGACACTGAATTTTATTACCTGCCAGTCCCCTTCTAACTCTACACTGATAGTCAATGACCAGTTTTCAGACTTTACTGGAAATCAGTCACCTGGAGAGTTTGCATTTGTTTGCATTTTCTTTTTTTTCTTTTCTGAGATATATAATGTACTTGATGTCTTCTGACAGTGAAATTTTTATTATGGATTGTCACAACCTAGTTCATTTTGACCATTATAATATGATTTCAGACCTTCACTCTCAAAATCCCCATTTTCCCATAATTTTCTCAGCTGTAAAGAGTCAAGGTTATAATTTCCCATCTTCTCTTGATCACTTTTTAAAATAAATCTTTTATGGCATGCTCTGGTGAAAATCAGTGGATATGTTGAGAAGTAATTGCCAGTTAGTCCAGGTTTCTGTAGTCCTCTAACATCACATCTCTGTATAAATTCTGCTGAGCAGGCTGAAGGAATTCCTATTCCTCTTCAGATAAATCAATGGCCACATACCTGAATGTCAAAAGTTCCATTTTCTGGTGCTCAGGAGCCAGACCTACTCCCTAGTGATCTTCAGCACCTGCATGGCAGAGCACCCTGGGGATCCAAGTCTAGGCATGAAAGGCAGGAATCTGTTTGCATTTTCAATAAGTTCCTAATTAAAGTTGATGCTCTTTGTCTTGGGCTCTTACTTTGAGAACCACTGATCTAGATTTCTAGGGACTGGAGTTGACAGTCAGACAGCTGATTCCTCTGTCCAATTTGTTTGAGATATTGTTTCAAAAATGTTTTCAGCCAAAGTTTGACTCCTTGTAACTATCACCATTGATCTCAGTTTTGCCTCTGGGAAGACATAGAATAAATAATCTCCTTCCATAGTTGAAAGAGGCCCTAAAGTTTTCCATTCTAAATCCTCCACAGAGGAATCCTGTCCATACACTTTTGATACATGGTCCATTTTCCACTCCCAGCTTGAGCATTCTCAGTAACAGGAAGCTCCTTCCTTGGCAAAACTTGGTCCTGATATAAGAACTGGGGCCTCATTTTTTTTTTTCTTCCAGGAAGAAACAGTAGATCATATTGTTCTTTCAAGAATTATACCCTTGTTCTGAGAAGTACATGTCAGGGACTGTAGGTTGGTGAGAGGGGCTCTATTTAAGCTGGGACAACCAACCAGACAGGATGGGCTCTGAAATATAAAAAGAACTCACACCAGATCTCTAAGATGGGGTGAGAATGGATTCCCCCCTCCTTTTCCTTTTTATCCTATTTGTTTGTTAAATGCAGGTAACCTGAGTATGGGATGTGAATCACATTTCTCTCTCCTGCTTTGATCTGTTGGGGGCCTGGAGGTGAATGGAGATGACAGCCACTGGGGAGTTGACAGGAGGAGAATACCAAGTGCCAGAGTCTGAATCAGAGGCTGGGCTCTGGCTCCAGTCGTTAGGGGAGTCAGCTGTAAACAGCCCGATGACAGAGGTGTCTGGAGGCTGCCTGGGAAAAGGGAGATTAATCTCCTGGCACACAGCATCATGGACCTTTGTTCTAGGTTCTTCCTTTGCCGGGTGCAGCCTCTCCCCCGACGCCCTCAGCAATCTCCTGTTGTTGGCACTGGCTGGTCAATCAGATCTGGGCTCATTTACAGGCACAGTCTCTGAAACCTGGGGGACTTGACACCTTTCCATCTGGAGTCCTTGGGAACATCCTAGCTCTTCTTAACTCTCCTCCTTGATCTTTTAACTTCCTGTAGCCTGAGGCTGTCCTATTCTGACCTCCATAAAAATCTGCTTCTTTATAAATTCTTCCCTTACAGGTGGCCTCTGTCAGCCTCTTGCAGCTGGGCCAGGAGACCGACAAGCTTAAAACCAGAAATCGGGAATCCATTTCTCTACTCATGCGCTTGGTATGTATCTTGTTTAAACTGGTCTGAGAAAAGAGAGGAAGATTCCTTTCTAGGGTCTTTGGGTCCCTGCCATTGTCATCACCCAAAAACTTAATTCTGCTCAACCCTGTGGGTTTAATGCTCACAGTCTGGCCAACATTCTAGACTTGCTCTATAATCCCAAAACAGAGGGTTCAAGGACTCAGCAGGACAGGCCTTCCTGGTCCCTAGCTGACTGGGCTCCTTTTCCTGCATTGTTTCTGAGTCTGACCTGGTGGCACAGCCATGTCCCTTGTCAGTAACTATCTGTTCAGCATGTGTTTGGTTTTATTTGACAACTTCCTACCACTCTATATCTTGTCCTTGAGGAAACTGTGAAGAAAGTCCTAACTAGCACAGAGTGGAACAGGAGAGGTTTAGGAATAGGGCTTGCAGGAAGCAAGGGATTTTAGCTGCAAGGCAGGACCCAGTGGGCCATCAATCAGTCAGCTCCTGCTGTCACTTTTTGCTTTTCAAGCTGTGGGTTTGCCTCTACTCTGGCAGAAAGTTCTGGAAACTCTTAGTTGACTTAATATTTTCCCCCTTCTCATGATCTTCTTCAACATGCTTATTCACTCTTTTTCTCTAAAAGTGTGTTTCTCCAGGTTGGTACCATACTTAGATGTGGCCAGGAGTGGCTTTTACCCCTGGGCCTATGTTCTAGAGGCTCTCCTGTGGGCTATGGGGAGAGGGTTTGCTCACCTGGAGCCTGTGTCCCCCCTCAAAGCCCACACAAAACCTATGTGGGTATGGAACTTCTTCTCCAAGTCCATCCTACTGAGGCAGACCTTGGGCGTACCTCTAGTGCCTGAGGAATGTGTAACTGGAGTTCAGAAAGCTTACATGGATACAAAATCCCTCAAGTTGGGGGTGAGAAAAGTATGAGGATGGGATTAGAGCCTGGCTCCTTCCCTTCACCCTGTTCTGGCAGAATTCTGAGGACTTTATGATTGATTGATTGATTGATTGATTGATTGATAGTACTGGGGATTAGAACCTAAAGGTCCTACCACCGCATTACATCCCAGCTCTTTTCATTTTTTATGTTGAGACAAGTTCTTGCTAAATTACCCAGGCTGGCCTCAAACTTGTGATCCTCTTGCCTCAGCCTCCCAAGTCACTGGGATTATGGGTGTGTGCCACCATGCTTGGAAAAAAACTTTACTGTTATTTATTTATGTTTGTACTAGTGGGAATCAAACCCAGGGCCTAAAACATGCTAGGCAAGTGCTCTGCCACTGAGCTACATTGCCAACAGAGTTTAAGAATTCCTAATTCAAGCTCAGACTTCCATGAAATTACAAAGGTATATTATAAAGGCTGAAAGATAGAAGGTAATAGTTTGCTAGTTTATTTAGTGTTTGGTAGTTGGGGTGGGGGGCTCCATTTGTACTATTGGCCTGGGTCCAGAAACGTTAGAAGTGTGCATTTCTGGGACTCACTCCAGGTCCCCTTCTTTAGAGTGGTGTCTGTGTTTCAATTTCTCCAGATAGGAAGAGGCCTTGGCTGATGGGGGATAAGATGGAGGAGAGAATGGACATGGTGGTGTATATGTGTGGGGTGTGTGTAGTGAAGGGCGAGAGGGATGAGGAGGCAAATGAGGGCAGAGGAAGGCAAAGGCCAGAGTGGGCTAGGTGAAGCACATTCTTTGGAGCAGCATAATTCCTTATCCAGAAAAGTGAATAATAAAGCTGGGTGTGATGATGCACGCCTGTAATCCTAGTGACTCTGGAGGCGGAGGCAGGAAGATTGCAAGCTCAAGGCCAGTCTCAGCAATTTAGTGAGACTCTGTCTCAAAAAAATTAATAAAAAGGGCTGGGTGTATAGCTCAGTGGTAAAGTGCCCCTTTGTTCAACCCCCAGTACCAAAACCAAACAAAAACAAAACAAATAATAATCCTTATGATAGAGTGGTTAGAATTCATGACACAAAATATGTGCAAATTCCTTGTACGAAGTAGGTGCTCAACAAATGCACTTCCCTCTCCTCTGCTGCTCATTTTAGTTTCCAGATGATTTAGGTATTCCTCTTGTGGTTTTTCCCTCTGTAAGATTGGAGGTGGTTCTGAATTGCCACTCAGCCCACTTCCTTTGCTTTGCCCCTGCCCTCCACCCCACCAACCTCTGCCCCCAAATAAGGGAAAGTATCTTCTTCTTGTGGCCTCCCAGGGAGGCCAGCAGAATGGCAGGAGCTGGCACTTTTTGTTGGAGGTGGAGATTGGAGGGACTAGCTGCTGCAAAGCAATTTAAATGCAAATGTTTCTACAGAGAAATTGGAAATGACTGGAGGGGAAGGAGCTATGTTCTGAGTTTAGAGAGGGTAGTCCCAAATTCTGGCCAACACTTCTCTCCCTGGGGTTTTCTGTCTTCAGTGTCAAGCCTGGGCAGTGTCCACCCTAGTGTTGCCAGCCTGTTTCTGGCATGGTTTCCTGGGGGCAAGAGATGACTTTCGCAGAAAATCATGGCATCTGTGATGTCAGGCCAGACCAGATCCTGGCAATTTGTCCAGGACTTACAATTCATAGGAGGGCAAACTGAGGAAGAGGGAAAGATGATACTCAAGGTCTCCTCTGTGATATGTGGGCAGATTTGAGACTAGAACCTAAGATATTAAGCCTTTACTCTAGGGCTGCTTGCAGTACCATAAACTTCTGCCAGTTAGGAGCTCTGTTATTCTCTCATGCTTTTCCGAGAACAGGAAGTCATGGGCCAGTGGATCCTTCTGGAAGTCATCACTCATTTCCCTGTACCTAAGAGTGAAATCCTGGAAAGGAAAGCTCATCTATCTCCCAGTTTAGGATTTGAAAGTCTTATGAGCAAGGGACTCTTTCTGTTATCAGACCTAGGATCTGGGCTCAAGTTTGCCCAGTATCTTTCCTTTCCTTCAGCCTGCAGCATCTGCTCTTCTGAGGCTATTCTGTGTAGTAACACGCACATGTGTTTGAGAATAGCAAAATCTTATAACTCATAAAACTTGAAAGTACTTCAGATAGAGAAACATGTAAGAGTAGCTGTGGCAGATTCTCTTTCCTTGGTGGATTTTCAGAACTTGGAATTCTAGACATGTTAAGAAGGGGCCCATCTATGTGAATTGCCAGGTGATAGGGGACACACCTCTCCATTGCTTTCTCTCTCTTTTTCTTCCCCTTTCTTTCTGTACTGGGGATTGAATTTAGGGCCTCATGCATACTAGGCAAGCACTCTACCACTGAGGTACACTCCCAGTCCTTATTATTTTGTTTTGAGAAAGGTCTAGCTCAGTTGCCCAGACTGACCTTGAACTTGTGATCCTTCTGCCTTAGCTTCCCAAGTAGCTGGGATTACAGGTGTGAACCACCATACCAGGCCAGAGCACATTTTAGTTCCTTAACCTCTTGGACACACTGCTTCTCCCTGCAACTTGGGGCTGTGCTGCTCTCAGGGAACTTGCTCCCTCTGCCCATCCCCACCCCTCACCCCTACCCTCACCCTCACCCTTACTCTTATCTGGGCATCTTGATCTATCTTTCTGCTTGGCTGTTGGGGCTGCTGGGATTCCCATAACACACAGGCTTCTAATTAAACTAATTAATCATGCCTGCTCCTTTATGCAGCATCCTTAGTGTTCCCTGAACACTTCTGAGCAAGGGAGGAGATAGGCCCAGCACAAGATTCCAGACCCCTCTTCCTTGGCCTGCAGTGGCAATTGTTCCTCATGCTGGAAAGCTTTGTAATTGGCACTTCTATCCATCTTTACCTGCATCTGTACTGCCCTCCCACGTATAATTTAATATCCAGGAGAGAATGGGATTTTTTCTGCCACCAGGAAAATGTTTTTTTCCTCCCCCCTGCCTTCTGCTTCTGTTCTCTTTACAATAGCCCTGATGAAGGGGCAGGGGCCATTATAATGGATCTGAGGAGTCCACATTGCCCTTCTGGAGTCAAACGAGGTGAGGGAGGAAGAGGGGAGTGTGATTTGGAATCCTGTTCTCTTGGAGCTCTTAAGGGCCTCAGAGAGCTCGGGAGCTGCATGAAGAGGACCAGTGTCACAGACATACATGCTGCTGAAGATTCTCATCTTGTGGCCCTGTCTGTTCCAGGTGGTGGAGGAGTCATCCTTCCTGACCCTGGACATGCTGGAATCCTGCTTCCCTTATGTCTTGCTTCGAAATGCCTATCGGGAGGTATCCCGGGCCTTCCACCTGAACCGGGTGCCTGCCAGTACGCACTGAAGGGCCCTTTGGACCTGCCTAGACCCACACCATGGTGGAAGCTGTGGCGATTTTCTCAAGGGTGGGAGTGGAGTGGGGTCACTAGGGAGAGGGTCAGGTGCCAGTGTGAATGAACAGGTATGCTGAAGAACAGTACAGGACTGAGAACTCACAGAGAGGTGGGGCAGTCTGGGGGTATGGGGGACAATTTATGGACAAAGTTAGGGGATTGGAGCTTTTTACCAGAGAGAAGAGTGATGTACAAGTGTATTTCCTCTCTTCTGGGGACTAGAGCTGGAGCTCTGATAGGCATGGGTCTCACCGACCTTCATCACTATTCTAGGATAATGCTGGCGGGCAGAGATGATCAATCATCATATTAAACCATAATGAGCTTATAATCCTCCCACTGGAGCTGCTATTGTCTCCTG
The DNA here is from genome assembly GCA_020662805.1 of Glaucomys volans. Lineage (NCBI taxonomy): Eukaryota > Metazoa > Chordata > Mammalia > Rodentia > Sciuridae > Glaucomys > Glaucomys volans. Next base: position 35,421 of record JAJEJO010034961.1, read on the forward strand.
CACATTCATTAGGACGATTATCTCCTCTCTTCCTCTTCCAAATGCATTCAGCAAACATTCAGCCTGTTCCCACTGCAGAGGAGCATCAAAGGAACCCCTCTTCTCCTTTGTGGGGTTCTTCCTTTGCTCCTGCCTTTCCCAATGGGGCAGGGAGGAAGTGCCCTCCAGAGGGCTTTGTTGCCCACCTGCTGTCCTACCCGTTGTGGATAATGAGTAAGTTCTCTGCTGTCGCCCTGCCTGCTTTTTCTTTGGTATTCCCCAACCCAGAGCACAGGGACAGTCTGGGTCAATCCTAGGTCACATGGCAGTGAAGCAAAACAGACTCATATAGATTTTCCCTCCCACACCATTTGGGGGCACTCTTCCTCCTATTTGGAGGGACTATTTAACCCCAAATCCTCTTGTTAGCCTGGGTACAGCTGTTGCTCCAGGCAGGGATTTCTCTTCTAGATCTTAAATTTCACAGACCTCATTACTTTGTAGGGCCCTGAGAGTGGGTATCCTTGAGGGACTACAAGCTGTTTCAACTTAGCCCTTTTCTGCACTAATTAGAATTTCAAGTGTCACAGAGCCTGGGGCATTCAGGATAGCACTAAACTAGGTTTAGTTAACTCCATGGCAGGAAACAGTGGCCCCATCCATCACTATTGTACACCCACTGCCAGAGAGGATGAGAGCAGCTGATCATGTATGTCAGAGGTCCAGAGCAGTTGAAGTGGGCAAATATAATTAGCTAGTTGATTAATTAGGGTCATGTCCATACTTCCACAATGAAAGGGAAGCAATTGTTGGCTTTCGGCAAAACCATCCGGCCTTCATTAAACCTATTTGATATCTGTTGTTGGATTTCGCATGTGTGTTTGCTTTTTATTTCTCCAGATCCATGCTTAGTTAATACTTTCTTGACACCCGAAATCAACACACAAGTTTTTCTTAGCAATGACTGTCTGTTCTTTAGGATAGAAGCAACAGAGAATCCTGCTTCATGCATCAGCTAATCGTCCTTCCTTGCTACAGGAAGGACATTGTGTCGTAGGGAGTAATTCAGTGTCAGGCCTACTGAGACAGTGAACACAGTTGAGGAGGAAGAGAAGACTCAGAAAGAACTCATCGACGACCCTCACCCTTATATCTCTGCTCCGTTCTTCTTCTTGAGAGGATGGAGACCCCTTCTCCAACTGCTAATGAAGACCCTCCCAGAAGACAGCAAGATAAATTGCTACAGAAGAATGGAGTATAGACATGGTATCTTTCTTTTCAGTTGAAAAATTCATTGAGATAGTTAATCCATATACACTTGACAGAAGTCATTCAGAATGATCCCATGTACCTTTGTACAGTTTCCCTCAATGATAACATCTCACAAAACTATAGTACACCATCACAACCAGGATATTAACATTGATCTAATCCACTGATCTTACTCAGATGTCCCAGTTTTACTTATACTCATTTCTCTGTGTGTGTGTGTTTAGTTCTAGGCAGGTTCCTGTATCTGCCAGCTCAGTCAAGATGCGGAGCAGTTCCTTCACCCAGGATCCCTCATGTTGCTCTTTTATAACATGCCCACTTCTCTCGAGCACCATCTTCCCCACCCCTCATCCCTGCCAACACGGGATGTTCTTCATTTCTGAAATGTTGTGGTTTGACATAATATCTTTTCATAAACGTGTAATTATACGCATTTATCTACCACCTATACTTTTTCAAAGTGATTTTGCATCCTTATAGCAACTCTGCAAGGTAGCCTGGGAAGGTTTCCCTATTTCAGGTCAGGAAACAGACTCATCAGTGTTAAGTGAATTATTGAAGATCATGTGTCTAGTATCAGCAGAAGCAGAACTGGGAACTAAGTCTGATGTTCATTTCTAGACCTCTCTGTCTGACCAGACCACCTCTTCATAAGGCAAGACTTAGAAGTTAGAGACCCTAGAAAATAGGAGAAGGTGAGGACACAGATGACCTTACCACTTGAAACAAAAAGTGACTGTCGAGAGGTAAAGGGACAGATGGAGTAACAGGACCCATAGCATTTCAGGCAGTTTGCTTCTTTGATCAGGATGGTCTCCCACTTCTTACAACCTAGACACAATCGACTGAACTGCTTTCTGCTCTCAGATCCCCAGCTGGCTTTCCTTAGGCCACAGAAGAACTGAGGAATGATGATCAGGAGAAGCTCTGACCCCAATTGTTTAGTCTTGCAGGCAGAGAGCAAGTTCTAGCCTCAGCATTTTCATTAGTGTGTGTTTTCATTAAAGTCTCCATTAACTTGTTTGCAGCAGCGAGATGGAATTACTCCTCCTCCGGGCTTGGCAGAGAGGCTTGCCAAGCCACTCTCTCCTTTGGGCAACAGAGGCACTGCCTCTTCCACTCTGGGTTCAATCCTGTGGGCAGGCAAGGACAAACTCAAGGCTCAGAAGGTTCAAGACCTGGCCAAGGGGGATCTTGCTCTCTGGCACTTTGCCCTGAAGGAACAACTGTGTTTTGAGCACCAGGACCCAGGAAGGAGGGAGGTCCCAGGTAGGGACTGGGCTTCCTTTGCCTTAGGTCCTCATGTCTGCATCAGTTCTTCTGCAACAAAAGTTTGACTTTGAGAAGAAGCTGCACATGGTTGAAATGCACTCACGTTGTTGGGGGAAGAACATTCTTCAATCCTCCTCCCCACAGGGCCTCATGCTTTCCCCAAGTACCTGTCATCAAAGGAGATGAAGATGAGTCCCCCCTCAGCCCCCACACCTCAATGAGTTGTCAAGTACTCACCCTCCCACCTGAACAGGAAGCAGGAGCAGCAGGCCAGGTTGCAGGTTGAGGAAGCCAGAAGTTAACTTGAGCTGAGTTTGCAGCACTGGAGAGATTGAGGAGCAGGCTTTTCTCTTGTCACTTTGGAAAGAGAGGCTTGTGGGGCTGCCCCTTTAAATAGCATCCTGTAGGAGGCAGATCACATCCATCCGTCACCTGCTGCCAAAGCATCATTTTTGGTCTCTATCAAATTCTGAGCTTGTTGGAAGGGACGATGGGGTTAGGGAAGCGAGGAGGCAGGATTTCCGAGGGGTAGGGGCAGTTCAGAAGCTGAAAAGGAGAGGAATGAGGTTGGGTAGAAGGAACCTGGGAAAGGTGGGGGTGGGGGCCAAGAGAAAAAGGAAGGGAGAGAAGACTAACTGTCTTTTAAGAGTCTATGAATGGAACAAGTATACACTATTCTTATCTCTTTAGAGGTTCAGTAAAGCAGAAATGAGATTGGATTGCCACTGGAGGAATGAGGTTGAGGCTAAGCACTAGGACTGAGGACTAAGAAAGTGAAAGAGCCAGAGTGGGAAGAGGCAGTAGAAGAAGAAGACAAAGCTCTGGCTTTGTCACAGACCCTCTGGGACTATACAAATTTTATGATCTTAGTTTTCCATTTATTAAGTGGAGGAAACTAGACTAGATGGACTCTGAAGTGTCTTTTACAAATGACCTGTTTCTTAAAATGGGTTAGGAGTTGGGGTCCCTGGAGAACTGGAAGTGCCACTGTGTTGACAAGGAATGTTGAGAGATTTCTCTGGAAGTATGTTTTCTGCCTTTAACCAGATCTTTTAGTTTAAATACCTACCTGAACCAGGAACTCCTTAGCTCTAATTTCAATTTTCTAATTAGAACTCTTTAGCTTTAATTCCACTTTATAGTCCTTTTGTATTTTCTAGCCCATTCCTTTTTCAGTTGATTAGGAAGGAGACAGCTCCCAAAATTTGAGAAATGGATTGTGTAGCAGTGTGACCCGGGTTTTAGATGTAGCTGTTTCTTGGCTGCAACTCTTAACTCTGGCAGGAGGGATGGGGGATATGTGCTGATTTAGATGGGCAGAGGGGGAAGTCCCAGCCTTCTTTCCACATTTTTCTCCATCTCTGACTTTCCCCTTTCCTTCTGTCTCTGTACTTCCTGGGAGCTGCTTCTGCCAGATCTGAAGCCCTAACCTAAGTTGGCAATTCTTTAATGTTGAGAGTCTCAGCTGGGACAGTCCATCCTTTTCTTCAGTCACCCCTTCACCTTTGTTCTTTTCTCTTCCTTTGCCTGAAAAAGGGGGAGGGAGTCTTCACCTGATATTGAGAATAAATACTTTCTCCTGATCACCTCTCCTTCCAACCTCCAAAGTTCTTGCAATTCAAATTCAAATTCAAATTCTGGGATCCTGGATTAGGGGCTACTATTTGGTAAGAAATATTAAGAGAGCCTTCTGGAATAGGGTCTATTTTGAATTCAGCAGGTAGGGAATAGTCTCCACTTTCTGTTTCCACGCAGTTTCCATGCAGATGGTCATTAGGGGAGAACAATACTAAGAAAGAGAGGTGGTTTCTGCAGGAGTCTCAGGTAGGACTTAGTTGGATGGAAGAGGTTTTGCCTTGTCACGGGGTCTTGAGTTCAAATTCCATCCTTCATTCCACAAAAACTTACTAAGCAGCTAGGCTGATTTGTGCTGGGCCTTTAGCCCTTAGATTTCTTTCTGAAGTCAGAATAAGAGGAAATGAGCTGGAACGTTGCTGCCTGGGTTGAGGCAAGCTCTCAGGAGTGATTTCCCGGCAGTGTGCAGTTATTATGTAGTCAGGCAAGATGTGGGGCTGCCTACTCTGGAGAGCTTTAAACTTGGAGACATTCCCACCGGTTAGGCCCGGTTAGGCCGGGTGGTTAGAGTACCCTGGGGGCAGGTCACAGCAATGGAGAGACAGGTCAGGAAGAACAAGCTGAGGGAGGCCAGTGGAGGTGTGGGATGCCATCGCAGTTCAGAGCGGACCTTGAACTTTTCCCTCAAAAACAGCAGCACGGATGGGGTCTGGTCTGGCTGGGTTCTATGGTAGGTGGCTTGCTCAACCCTTGTCCCGGTGCCCCGGCCCGGGTGGAGGGATATGGGTTTCTCCTCCACCAGTGCCTTACACATGGGACACACAGGCAGTTAGGCACATGGATGCATGAACCACATACGCACGTACACAGAAACTCCAAACAAACACAGAGGGAACCCACACCGTCCTGCCCGCCGCCTGCGCTGCACTCTGTAAACACGCACTCACATCCACCCGCTCAGGGCACCCGCCGCAGCCTCTCGCGCCGGGTGCCCGTGTGCGCGCGCTCGCCCTAGGGCACTTCTGTGTGTGCCCCCGGTTTCCAATCGTTCCTTTGGGAGGGGGAGGAGCGGCTGCGCGGAGTGAGAGACGGGCGCGCGGGCAGGCCGAGAAGGGAGGGGAGCAGAGGGAGGGGGACCTGGCCGGCGGAGGAGGAGAGAGGAGAGGAGGCGGCTCTGGCAGCGCGCGGCGGCGGCGGCGGCGGCGGAGGTAGCGGCAGCGGCAGCGGCGGCGGCGGCGGCGCGGAGAGCTCGGACTGGGAGCCCAGAGCTTGGCAGGGCAGCGGGAGAGCAGCCGCCGCAGGAACTGCAGCTCTGCCAGCTTGGGCCGAGTCTAGAGACACCGGCCTGGCTAGTCCACGCCAGCCGCAGGTGGGAAGGGCCTGGGATGGGGAGCGAGGGTCTCTCGGCTAGGGGCTGAAGCTGAGCCGAGGTGCTGTCTCCTCCCTCTGTTCCCTAGACAGTGGCTGAGCATGGAGCTGTCCCCCCGCAGCCCTCCAGAGATGCTGGAGTCGGATTGCCCGTCACCCCTGGAGCTGAAGTCAGCCCCCAGCAAGAAGATGTGGATTAAGCTTCGATCTCTGTGAGTCCGTGGTCGGGAAATGGGGGGAAGAGGCCATAGGAGCTTGGAGTGTGTGTGCGGGGGGGCTGAGGCCAGGACCTGAACCGGGCTGGTAAATTCTCTTGGGCACACATATTGGCAGGTGCGAGGAAACACGGCCCTAACACGCGTGTCCAGGCCACATGTGCCAGGCATGTGCGGAGCAAGCCGGTTGGTTGGAGCGGGCTTGGGAGTTACAAAGCTAACGATGTACCAGTGCCTGTGGACCCCCAGGGTGACACACGCAGCGCGAGGAGGCGGCACAGTATGTGCGGTGTGGCAGGGCTGCAGACGGGCAGCATTCAGGAGGTGCCAGGCTGACTCACACGTATCCATGTGTAGGGTTGTGCAGATGTGAGACACATCACATGCGTGTGCACGAGTGTCCGTGGGTCACAGAAGTGTGTTGTAGTGATTGCACACAGCTGCAGATGTAGTGCATGGGGATACTTGTGCCAACCTGTGGGTCATATATAGGTTGATTGGGATTGGTAGTTTCTGCCCCCTGCATCCCACGGGGTTCCCCATACTTGGGTTGCTCATACCCCATACTTGGGTTGCTCATCTTTCTTGGGGTCTGGAAACTCACTCTGCATATTAATGACCCACCTGGAATCTGGAGGAGGGGGTGGATCCCCCACCTGGGAGCTGGAGGGAGGGGGTGGCAGTGAAGAAAGGATGATTGACAGGAGCCAGGTAATTGGCTTAATCAAAGCCTTTTTGTTTATATTGGATCTTCCAGGATCTCCAAGCACATTTTGGCATCATTTCTTATTGTTGCAGGATGAGGGCTTGTGGGGAAGAACAAATGGGGAAAGGAAGGACTCAGGTGTCCCATACACCAGTCTCAGGGAGGAAAGGAACTTTTCTTCTTGCCCCTCAGAGGAGGAGAGGATTGGGTCAGAGACAAGCCATGCACCATATTTACCTCTCAGTCAGCTGCTATCGGGTAATAATCTCCGCAGTCTGTTGATTCTTAATCAGAGAACAAGGGAGGATGCCCCTCTTGCTGAGATGACTCCCTACAGCCCCAGGAAAGAGGCTGAATAGGAGAGGATGGATACTTGGTGAGGAAACAATAAACATAGTTCTGAACCCTGTTTTTCTCCAGTCACCTCAGAAGTGAACACTGACACTTTCTATTTCTGGGTTCTGATAAAGGGGGGAGACAGAGGTAGGGGTTGGATGGATGCATATGGTTGTGTCCTTCAGATACTTTGCCTGTGGTGATAAGATGACACCTTTATATTGGGCAGGTGGGTCTGATTTATACTCTCATTGCTTAGAGAGGCCTTAGGGAGAACTGAGGCACAGTGGACAACAAAGCTTGGACTCCAAATGTGCTCCTCTGTTCCCCCCCTTTGCTGCCTCTGGCCAATGCAATTTGTTGGGCTCTATGAAGCACAGCCTTGGAATGAGTTCTGGGATGAAGAAATGGAAAACTGGATTGAATTGATTTTTGTTGGGAGGAGCACTGGGTGATTTTTGACAGAAAATGATGCTTTGCTAATGGTAACTAAGTTGAAGAGAGGGACAGGTAAGGAAGTGTTTGAAAGGCAAAGAAGGGGCTTTAGTCTCTATAAATGGGAGAACTCAGTGTCCCAGGATGACTTCCCCATAGCACTAGTGGCTTATCTTATACTCACCTTGCCTACATCCACGTAATGGGGCCCTGTAGAAGAGAGGGTTTTACCATCTCTCACACCTTTCTAACTATAAGTCTTTCCTGAAAACAAATTGCTGTTTCTCCCTTGATTGTGAGAAATGCTCAGTGGTGAGAGAAGAGAATCACAGAAGGCACTGAAACCTGGGGAGGGAAGGGAGTAGAGGCAGCTAACCCTCCAGAGAGCTTCAGCTGAGATGGCCTTACGTGGTGGATAAGGATCACTAACCTTAGTGATTAGATTATTCTGGTCTTCACTCACGTCAACAATCTGGTCCTTAGGTCTCTCAGGATGGCCTTCCCACAGCATAAATAGCTCATCATATACAAACCTTGCCTCCATTCTAGCTAGCTATGTGTACTAATTAAGCCAGAAAAGTACCATATCCCCAGGAGTAAATTACCAGGAGTAAATTCTCCTTTTCTCAAATCAGGGAAGGATCTTGATATCAAGGTAGATTCCAAGTTGATGGCTTTCTGGAGTTGGTATTGTTTGAATATCAGGGAGGTTTTGAAAATCAGATGAAAGAAAATAAAAGGATTTAGGGATTTTGCTGGCTAGCAGAAGTTCACCAACTTTCTGGGTCAGGTGGTTCCTAAAGAGGTGAAAAAGGAGGAATTCCCTTAAATGGAAATACAGTCCTCCCTCCCCTTCATGGGCTAGGGAGGAGAAGGTTGTTCAGTCTGGAAATAGGGAGTAGAGATGATTATCTCAGGACTGAGTACTAAATGGAAATGAAAACAGATGGAATATCTATTTATCTATCTATCTTTATATATATATAAATACAGATGTGTTGGTTCCCCTACTGAACACATCCTATCCCTACTCCCCTTTAATTTCTAATCTAGGACATCTAGATTCCTTCAGAGGGAAGGAATGGTGTTTCTGCCTCTGGTTAAAACACCCCCTCTAACATTATTGTGGAGGACAATTACTTGTTGGGAAGAATATCCAGGAATTCTGTTTCTAACACTAGAACCCTGTTAAAGGATAAATTCAGAATCTGGAGCATATGAGCTTGAAAAAGTCTCCAACTGTGGGATTTTACCTCTGGTTAGCTGGAAATTTTTCCTAACTAAGCAGACTCATAAACTGAAGCATGAGAGAGGCTGGAGAGAAAGTCTGGAAATGATGGGTTGGGCAGGATGATTTTCTTTATCTCTAACCCTAAGATGAAGGATTTGACTGGGCTGTCCATTGGTCCCTGAGACCAGAGGACTTTGGAGAATGTGTTGGGAGAGATCAGTAGAGGTAGAAGGAATTTTCTGTCTTTTGTGAATCAAGGAAAACTATGAGCAGAGACTGGCTTGCTGTCTCAGCTCATTCATTCATCAAACAACTATCCTGTGGGCCAGGTGGTATGCTTGATGCTGGGGACACAGTGGTGGGCCAAATGGACATGGACCCTGTTCCCATGGAGCTTGGAATCTGGTTCAGCTCAATTCAGTGGTATGGAGAGTGGGGTAGGCACCCTTTCCCTCATTTTGCTATACCTACCCAAGTGGTAAAATTCTATCACTCTGGGTTTCTGCCTAATTTTTTCTTTTACATACACAAAGGAAAAGCACAGATATGAGTTCCTTCTCCAGGATAATACAAGGGTCACTCTCGTCCCTCTGCTTCAGTTTCTATTGGATTTTTACATTTGACAGATAGAACTTCTTCCTTCCTTGGGACAGTATAGACATAATCCCTTTTTCTTCTCTCCCTGCTTGATTCACACACAGATATCTGAGGTCTAGATTCAATGTCCTGTGCTGTGGTTCAAGGTCAATACAGATGAGATTGGAGCAAGGACCCAGTTGGGGATTATTTTTGTTCATCTTTGTTTCATCAGTGACTTCTCTGGTACCTTGAGCATAATAAACACTCAATAAATAATCTTAGAGAAAGGAATGAACAAATGAATTAATGATCATATGTCTATATGCCATGGAGCCTAGTTTTGCCTCTGATTCTGTGGTGCATGTATATCTCCAGGCAGGAGGTAGAAAACGGAATGGAGGAGAGGGAGATGCTTAAAAGGTGTGGGCTTTGGGGACCTCAGGACACAGTCTGGAACTGGAGGAGTTACAGATAGGATATAAAAGCTATGGTACTTGGATTGTGTGAATGATGTATGTCAGGATGAAATTGTGAATGTCTGACATGTATACATATGTGTTTGGGTAAAGGTTGATGTGCATGCCGGAAGCAGAGCTCCATGCTGATATCTCTTTGTTTTTGTGTTTATAAATGGCATGTGGAATGATAAATGTGTTTGGAAGGTATGCACTTACCTGAATATACGCATGAATGGGATGACGTATGTGTATGCGTATGTAGGTAATGGGATAATATGTATGTGTGATCCTGTGTATGTGTTTGTGACACACTCACACACACAAAAAAATATTTTTTGACAATCCTGGGGCGATCCAGAGGGATGGAGAAGGAAGCCAAGGACTGGACTGGTGGCTTCATTGATTTACCCTGCCTTTTGTCTTCATTTTGTATATGCCCACATATGTATATGTGAAGTAATCTTGTGTGGCTCTTACCATTTCTGAAAATCATGCTGCTCTCCTCCATTCTCTGTATATAACTGTGGAGCTGTTGTGAAGATCGCAGGATAAACTGTGGTACCCTGGACCTCTGGAGAAAAGGGAGCATCATTTCTCTTGGATGATTTTTTTTTTTTTTTTTTGATGTCACCTTTCCCGGATTAGCCCTACCTTCTCACCTTCTTCACTTGCAGCCATGGCACAGGGAATCTCTCCTCCTTGGTTTTTATACCCCCTTGCCCATCAGATGTTTCCTGTCTTGATTCCCTCCATCTGCTTTGTTTGAATGAGGGCTGTGTGGCATCTCTGGAATGGTGGAGGGTGGAAAATTCCTGCAGTAAGGTGAAGAGGAGGTGCAGAGACAGGGAAAATTGAAATCAGACAGGAAGAAGAATTCCATACTGCTCTGGTCAGAATAGGTGGGAATTAGGGAGGCAGGGTGGTGATAGGGGAAAAGCAGAGAAGATATTGGGAGCCTAGGGTTTGAGTTCATATTCCCATTCTGGTAATCACTGGCCATGTGATCTTGAGGTCATATGGTTCCCTGGAGTCTCAGTTCTTCATTTGATTTTATCCATATGAAAGTGACTTTTACATGACAAAGCCTTTCAGCATAGGAGAGCTTGCATTGTGAAGAGGCAGGGGGAATAGGAATGAATAGGTGGCTTTTGAGGGAGATAATGGAGAAAGATAAAGACTCAAGAGGCAGGAATATGAAGTATCTAATAAATTCAAGTTCCAGTGTTCAGGATGTGATTTGGAAGATTTTTGTTGACTAATATTTACCTGGAAGGGGTGGGGGCAGATGTCTGAGCTTAGGGAATAGAAGGTTGGGTGGTGTTGGAGGAGTGCTATATCACGAAGGATATAGGCCACTGAGGTCCAAAGAAAAGAGAGGGACTCCTTGTCATCTTGCTCAGTGGTCAAGCTCGAAGTGGATGGAGAAATTGCATTTCTGAGCATGGGAAGTGTGGGGAGTGTGGGGAGCCCTCTGTGGGTGGATTCTGTGAGCCTTGGGAATTCCCCTTTGGTTTTCATCCTAAGTCCTAAGCCTGGGATAATACCTTCAGGTATGCCACATCCTATTTTAGAGAACATTTGAGTCCTTTAGAACCCGATTATCACTCTGCTTGTCCAGGAGCCCCAGAAGGTAGGTTGGAAAAAAACAGAGAGGAGATTCCACATCTGAGGCTGCATTTGTCTCACTTTTGCACGGAGGAAGGTGAAGGAGGTTGGGGATGTAGTAAGACCGAAGGCCAGGTGACTCAGTTGGAGAGAGGCCTGGACACCTCCAGATCCTTCTCTAGAACCTTCTTTACCTGCCCCTGCCCAGGGCATGACTAAAACCCCTGAACTCCTGAACTGAGTGGTGGTCTCCAGCTTTCCCTCTTTTTACTTTTTGTTACTACCCCCAGCCCCCAACTAGGATGGAGGAAAACAAAACTTGGAAAGAGGTCTTGCCTGTCTTTTGAGTCTATAACGGAATCATGGAGGAGATGTCTTCACCTGCTCTGCCCTCTCCTTTCTTCTTTGTTCTACCTGAATCCTCTCCTGTCCCTTCCCTCCTTTGCCCCTATCTTTCTTTCCTAGGTTCCATTTTGCTCTTCATCCTGTTTCACTTCCTCTCCCTGTTCCTGTTGCTTTGTTTGCCCTCTCCCTCTTGGCTTCTTTCTCCTACTCCTTATCTTGGCTATGAACCAGAAAGTTCCTGGGGCACCCTCCCCTCACCCAGATGTTGCTGTGGTGGTCATGGCTGCTACTGGCTAAGGTTTGCTGCAGGCACCCTTTGGGACCTTCGTAGGAGTTTAGCCTCAACTCCTGTGTTTGCAGGCCTTTCTCCTGCCTTCTCAGTGACCTCATCCTCCCAGCTCCTCGGGGAGGAAGCCAAGTAATTGCCTTTGAATCTCAAGGGGCTGATTTTCTCAGGTACGGAAGTTGAGTAGCTATTTTCCAACTCTCTTCAGGACAGCGACAGAGAAAGAGGGACAAAACCAGGGCAGCAGGTGGGGTAGAGGCGAGACAACTGGGAGGTGGGAATTTGTTAGATAATGAGATTGTCTCCTATGGGAGGAAGGCTAGATGGTCCAAGAGAACTGGGAGAGAATCCCAGGAAGGGGTGTAGTTGGGAACTGCAGGGCAAAGGCTCCTGAGCAGGGAAAAGGAGAAAACCTTGTTATCCACTCAATGCAGGGCTGTCCCCTGGGGCGTGCTTTTGCCCCTCTGCCCTCATATCCCAAGTGCTGCAGCTGTTCCTGTCCCCTCAGCTCCTGCTGCATCTGGAGCTTACCCCTGTCTGAGAAGAAAACATCCGGTTAGGATTTTACTTCAGCATCCCAGGCCCAGCAGAGGTGTGCCGAGGGAGCCATGTTGGGGCTTTGGTAGAGGGGTGGGTTAGTGGGAAAAAGGCCAGGGTGTATCCAGGGAGAGGCCTGGGGCTGGGGTGCTGGCAGAAGAGTTCAAGAGGGGGTGATTCAGGGGTTGCTGTTGGTTAGAGCCGGCTCTTGGGCCAGTTGATTCCACAGTTACAATGAGAAGTCAGATTTGCAAATAATGAGAGTGGCTGCAGTGGGGCGACTGGGCTGCCAGGGGGTATTGGCACCGTTTAGGCTGGAAAGGGAAGTTGGTCTGTTGGGGGGTGGTGCTTGGTGATTCTCTGGCAGCAGGACCTGGAGACTAGGGCAGTTTCTCCCTTCATTTCTTTTCCTTGGCTTCCGGCTCCCCTATTTATCAGCTCTTGCATATCTAGCTTGGCACCTTCTCCCTAGTTCTCTCCTCTACGCTCACCTTGTTTGGAAACTTCCTGGGGCCTGGGCTGAATAAGCACACATGTCAGCCCTGTTGTCAAGCTCCCTAAACCCTGACCATCTCTCTACCAATCAGGAGCTTTAGGTACTCCAATGTGAGAGGTAGAAGATAAACCCAATCACACTAGCCTCACCCCAGAGATGTCTTTGTCCTTCCCATTCTCTCCCCTTCTGCTCTTTGAAATGCCAACAAAGTTGGCAGTTGTTTTGATTGCAGCAAAATAGATTGGCAGAAGATACGCAGGAGAACTTCCTGGGAAATTCATGGAGGTCAGAACATGGCCTTTTTCTGACAAAGAAGAAAGTGCCTTCCTTCTTTAATGCTTTAAAGCTGATTTGGGAGAAGCAGTCAGTCAGTCAGAAAAACCTGGGAACCAAGACCCAGGTTTCCTATTTCCCTAGTGTCTCCACCCCAGGCCTGAACCTGAGTCATAAAGGGTTACAGAGAAGGAAACTGATGCCAGAAATAGATGTGGACAGTGCTGGGACCAGACTGAAGTCCTGATGGTGCACAGTCTAGTGTCCCATCACACCTGCAGGCATCCCTCGCCAAGCTTCCAATTCACTTTTCCTTCTCAGGCCACCTTCCACATCTGTTAGGCTTCCTGGGAGCAGGGCATCTGCTAGAAACATCTGTTGGGATGTGGTTTGGAGGGCAAGTGGGGTGGTCCATGTGGAAGTGGTTAATGAGCAGAATAAAAATGACATAGGGAGGGAGAGAGAGGTGGGCAAGTGAGCCAGAGGAAGATTCTTTTGTACTGGGTCCTAGGAGCTTCCTCTCTCATCTGCCTTCCTCTGACATTCTTGCCCACTCCTCCCAAGACCTCCTTTTCTCAAGGATTGAGGCCTGAAGGAGAGGTGACTCCTTTGTGTGCTGGGCTGGGAGCTAGGACACCTGGGTTATTATTAGTCTGGGCTAAGGCTCCAACTGTTTAGATTATTCCTTTCATCATGTGATCTGAGCTGTGCTGGGCTGTTGCTAGGAACACCTGTTAGAAACAGCTTCTGGGTAGAAGGCAGAGGGGGAGCTGCCTTCAGACACAGGGAGCGGGGAGCAGACTTCTCCCTCTCACTTCCTTCTTCCATGTTTTCCTGTACTCTCTTCTGAAGCACCTTCCAAATCTTCCCCCCACCAACCTGTCTTCTTAGTACCTCTTGCCCCTCTACCTCACCTCCTTCTGCTCTCTGGTTTCTGTACTTCTCCAAGTATCTTCCAGTCTTCCCCTGGCCTTGCCCCATCTTTTCCCCTCACTTCTCCCCTCCTCCTCCTCTCCCATGCCTAGAGATCTCTCGCCACTGCTGCCATGTCAACCTGAGGCCTGCTGCCTCCCAGGATGGCACCCCAGCTCTGCCACCAGGGGGGCTATTTTTATCTCTGGAGCCACCCCCGCCACTCTGCCCAGCCAGCTGCCAGAATTGGGGCTGCTCCTATAGCAATGGAAAGCCAGGGGAGTGATGGGAGTGCTTGAGTGAGGTGGAGGGCTGGTCGTTCTGGAGCTCCATGCTCAGCGAAATCCCTGGCTTCTGCTTCCTCGGCTTCCCTGGCCTCTGTGGAATAAGAAGCCAGAGAGAAGACTCTGGATGTCTAGAGTGGCTGTGGCAGGGAGACTAGAACTTTTCCACCAATAATCCAGATACCATTTGGGGCCTGGATGGAAAATTGGGTCCTGGGTACGAGGGTGTGCACATGGGACTTCATTTTTGGAAGACTCTTGGTAAATATTTGCTGGACTAAATGAAGGCTTGTATTAAATAACAATCCTCTGAATGTATCACTTTATAGTTCCCAAAGTGTTACAAATCTCGTTAGGTCTTTGTGAGAATTCTTTGAAGAACATTTTATTTACCTGCTGTAGACAAGAAAGCTGGAGCTCAGAGTGACTTGCCCAAGGTCACACACAGTGAGAAAGTCCAGGCAAAGTCTCCTGACTTTACCTTATGTCCTCTTCTTATTGAATTTGGATGATTTCTTTGGTTCTTTCAATTTCCAAGATTCTGGACCCTTGAGAGGAGCCAGTTAATCCCTTCATCAGAACCACCCCACCCTTACCCCTTCTCTTCTGCAATCTGAGAGAAGGGAAGACAGTTTCCTGTCCTTTGTTGCCTCTCCCAACTTCTGATCCTCAGCACAAGGTGAGGAAGCTGGGTGTGGGCAGGGGAGAGACGCTCATTTTCGTTTTTAAACTAAATTGATGGGCTAAAGGAAAATGGATACTGGACTCTTTGCTGGTGTCCTTGCCTCTTTGTACTGCCTCCCAGCTGGTTGACAGTCTCCTTAGCCCAGACAGAGGTAGACTGTGGGATGTGGATGTATGTGGGTGTGTGGAGTTTTTTTCCTAAGGAAGAGATAGTAGTTGACCAATATCCCTTCTTTTTAGGGGTGATAAATAATAATTGACTAGAATGAGTGATGCAGCATGTGCTCTGTGTGTGTGTGTGTGTGTGTGTGTGTGTGTGAGAGAGAGAGAGAGAGAGAGAGAGAGAGAGAGAGAGAAAGCAGCCATTTGTCCAACCAACTTTGGTATTAATTATTGGGCAAGAGAGCAGAAGAATGGGGAGGATATCCTTGCCACGGCCTTTTTTTTTTTTTTTTTTCTGGTTCTGGGGATTGAACCCAGAGGGGTTTAACTACTGAGCTACATCCCAGGCCCTTTTTAAAATGTTTTATTTATAGACAGGGTCCCACTAAGTTTCTTACAGCCTTGCTAAATTACTGCCTAGTCTAAGAAATCCCATCTTTCTTTTTCTTTTTTTTTCTTTTTGCAGTGCTGGGGATTGAACCCAGGGCCTTTGGGGATTGAACCCAGGGCCTTGTGCTTGCAAGGCAGGCACTCTACCAACTGAGCTATATCCCCAGCCCCATCTTTCAATAGGAGGGTTGAGGCTAGTGTAGCAGGACCTGGAGTGAGGCCACTGGGGAGGGAGGGAGAGGAGCTGACTTGACTTGAGGTTGTTGGTGTTTCAGGCTGAGTGTAACTGGCTCCCTCCTGCCCCATTCCCACCCCCATCCCTCCAAGCAAGCATGTCCAGAGACAGGCCAAATGATTTGCCCCTCATAACCTGAGTGACAGTTCTGTGTCTCTGACACTGAGTCTATTCCTTTTTCTCTGAAAACCAGCTTGTGGTGGTTGTGGGGAGGGTGGACGTGGTGGGGGCACAGAGAGGACAAGATGGACAGAGTGGGTTTCTTTCTTCCCCAGTCTGCAGCAGCCCTGCTTCATGGCCAACAGGAGTTCACTAAGAAAACCCCTCGGAGGTCTTTAACCCCCTGGCTCTTGTTGCGTTGAAGCCCACTTCTACTCGTCCCAGTGCTCAGTAGGGCTGAGAAACAGCAGGTTCCCAAACTTCATTTGTTTATGATCCTTCAAGACTTTGGCATAGTGACAAGGTATTTTAATTTCTTTCTGCTTTTGGTAGGAATGAGGGAAAAGACTTCCTGTCATAAAATCCAAGCTCTGGGCCTGTTTCTTCCCTTTTCCCTTTCTCCCGCCATGCTCATCTGCACGAGCCCTCTTCCTCATTTCCACATCACTCCAACCCTAGACCCTGGATTAAGGAGACTATAGGTGCCAGGAACTCTTGTCACTGCAAGCATCGCTCTTCACCCACTCCCTCTCCTTCTTAGCCCCGCCCAACCCCTCAGCTGACCAATCACGGCCTCAATGTACTTGTATTGGTGATGTCATCTCACAGCCAATCAGGAGGCGGCCGGGGCTGTGTGCGCACGTCCACTTTTCGCTGCAGAGGCCGGGTTCCTTCCTTCTCTGCCCGAGTGAGAGAGCAAAGTGTGGAGGTGGAAGAAGAGGGTTTTGGTCCCCAGGCTCCTTCTGGGTGCCTCTTTTGGTCCCTCCTGGTCCATCTCGTTACTTCTCTTCCTCTGAGTTGGGTTGATCGCTCTCTCTAGTTAAATTCACCACTCTCCTCTTACCTCCATTTTACAGATGAGAAAACTGGGGCTGGGAGTATTGAAGTAATTTGCCCAAACTCTTGGTTTTTGTGAACAGGACCTCCTGACTTCCATTGACGGCTTGGGGGTGGGTACCCTTCTCTCCATATGAAACCTCTCAGGATTGCATGGATCTAAGTTTCAGCAAACCTACCCTAGAGTTTCTAATTCTCTGTGGGAAGTTCATCCTCCTGTCTTGCTTCCATTCTTTCAGGTGGGTTAAAACTCATTTTAAAGAATGGTCCCAGAAAAAGACCCTGACAGGGAGCTGAATCTGTTTAACCCCTCTAGGGGGCTATTGCAGGGTTCCTTCGCCTTCCACCACAGACTTCTTTGTGACAGATTCAGGGTAGTTCCTTGTCCCTGTATCCTAAAGTCTCTTTTTCCCAAAGAGGAGCCCCACCTCCAGAACAAGGGGCTGGACTATGCTATTTCTGTCCTTTCTGAGATTCTTCTGACAACAGATTCTTGTTTTCAGTCTGATTCAGATGTGAAACTTTTCCCTGTGGCCTCTCACCCAGTTCCTGTAGGCTGAGTCTCTGCCTCATCACTGATTCTTCCTCTAGTTGGGTTCTTCACTCCCATTCCCCAAAGTGCTTTCTGATCAGTCACTCAGTTCTGTTGGGACCTGAAGAAGGAACTTGGGGACTCAAGAGGGAGTTGTCCCCTCGTGGGGGGCCTGGGTCCCCCGGGGTCAGCATTTTGATACTCTAAAGTAGGAAATTTCAATTCCCATGGCAAACCCTGTGCCTGTTCAGAGGAGCCATCTTCAGGGTCCCATCCTCAGGTAGGTACCAGGGTTGAGAGGGGAGGGAGGGGAGGAGGAAAGAACAGGTTGTTTGTAGGGCCACTGGTTGTAGTTTGGTGGAGGGGAGGGATCAAGACCTCAGAGTCCCTGTATGATTTGTGAGTCTGTGTGCACCAACTTCTCCACCTTTCACTCCATCTACTTTGCCTTCTTCTTGTTCTCCTCCCATTTCCATCTTTTTCCTTTTTTATCACTTCCTCCTGACTATGGTAGGTGACTTAGCAGGGTTTCCCCCTCTTTCTCTCCTTTCCCGATCCTCAGTGTCCTTAGGACCTCACATTCCTTTGAAGTTTCTTCATCTTGTCTTAAAAGCCCAAGCTGGAAACAGAATTCTTCCCCTGATTCCTAACCCTCTGGCTTGAGGCTGACTTATCCTAAGCTCACGGCAGGTGATCTTTTCAGAATGCTGGGTGCTGGAAGTAGTGGCAGAGAGTGTTGGAAATCCCCAGAACATCAGCCATGTGGTGATCCAAAGAAATGAGCTGGTGGGGGCTGGGGAAGCTGGGCTTTTCTGAGGTGTTGGGGTTTTTACTGCCAGCAGTCTTCTCTTCCAGCTGGCTGCCTAGAGCTAGGAGAGACTGGGGCTTCCAGGGGTGAGGATCTGAGGCTTTTTGTATCATGCAGGGACTGAAGGTACAGGAAAAAGAGGTGGCTGTGGGGACAAAGGGGTAGGGATGGAGGTGGGAGGAATATTGGGGAAGCTTCCAGTTTTCCTTGTGGCTGAATGAGAGCTGGACAGTGTTGAGTATCTTGTTCTATAGGGAAGGGGACCGTTCCCTGCTGTATTCTCTGAGGCCTGAACCAGAGGGTTGAATTAAAACTGACGTGGGTGCGAGGAAGGACTTCCTGCAGAATAGTGAGGTGAGGGCTTTGAGTGGGTCTAGGAAGATCCTAATTCTGAAGGATTTTGGAATAAGAGAAGCCCTGCTGACCAGAAACTCTGGTGTGTGTGTGTGTGTGTGTGTGTGTGTGTGTGTGTAACTTCAGGGTGCAATTCAGCACCTGGATCCTTTCAGCTGTCTGAGTCCAGATCTTCTTGGACTCCTCCTTTGTCAAATTTATCCTTTAATTTTTCCTTCCCTCCGGACACCCTCCTTCTGGTGTCTGGATCATGTTTAGTTCAGATTTCAACAGAAGCTATACAAGAGCTCCTGGATGAGACCTAGAGGCAAGGGAAAGAGGAACTTGGGGAGCCATGTGTTGAAAGTCAACCTGTAATTTCACTCTTCTCTCCAGGCTTACCATTAGAGTTTCAGAATCTGTGGCTCAGAAATTTCTGTGGTGAGCTCTGGGAGATGGCCTCACATCTGATTAACCTGTCCCCTTTCCCTGATATTTATTTGTTGAACTGTCACTGAGCACATACTATGTGCTTTGAGTATGGCGGCCAAGAGAAACCAGTCAGTCAGTGCCATGTAGATACTCACCTCCCATTGTCCCACCTACAGGAACACGTAAGGTCAACTGGCTGAGGCTGGAGAGACTGTGGTGAAATGCTCTCCACATCTCTCCAAGCTAAGTACATGACTGGACTTGCTTTGCCCTAACACCTTCATTGTGTAGGGACATAGGCAGGTCCATAAGTGTGAATTGGAGGCCTTGCCAACTTGAGATTGACAAGTTGTATGACCTTGGACAAGTCACCTCCTTCCATAGTCATTATCATTCTTCTTTGTCTTAGGGGGCTTCCTAATTACTTGCCTCCATCCAAACTCGACTCCCTCTTCTCTAATGGACTTGGGGGAGAGCAGGCAAGCTCTTCCTGGGTTTGAAGGAAGTATGGGGGGAGCCTCACAGGGCCAGTGTGATCCTGGCCATTTAATTCCTATTCAAACCAGATTTATAGTGACCTTTTTCATGTGCCAGGTCTTTTGCATATATTATTTTGTTTAATCCTCTTAATAGCCTTATGAGGCTGCTTCATTATCGTCTTCACCATTTTACAGAAGAGGAATTGATGCGCTAAAGAAAGTACTTGAACTTTGAGTGTATTGGAATCATCTGGGGTAGTGGTTAAAAATGCATATCCCTGGATGATCCCCTGAGAAATCTTGGTTCAGTAGGTGCTCAGTGAGGTCTGGAATCAGAGTTTTAACACGTCCCGAGGTGATTCCAATGGGGAGTCTCTAGGCCACATTTTAATAAATATTGATTAAGAGTTAGCGACTTGCCCAAGGGCTCGATGCAGGAAGTGGTAACTTTGAACCTAGGGTTCCAGCCTCCAGCTTGCTGCTTGGGTGCCCTGAGCCAAAGCTGCCTCCTGGGCCCAAGGTTTTGCATTGAAAATAGGGCTAGCAATTGCTTTCCTCCTCCCTCCCTCACAGGCCCATTGTGAGGATAAAATGAGATAATGTAGGAGAAAGGGCTTTTTAAAATGTAGAGCTGGCAGCATTGTTAGTGATTATGCAAATACACGCAAATGAGCACCCGTGGGCGTGGCTGTTCACTTGGGAGCCAGTGCTGGGATGTGCGTTTCCAGAGGTGGATTGAGAATGAAACTGGGAGAACTTTGGTGGTAGGCCTTGACTACTGGGGACAGAGTATTTGGTTGTTGAAGACTGAGTGACCTGGAAGGTTAAGGTAGAGGGACTCTGGGTGATAAATGGAACCATAGCCCATAGAAGAGGGCTTTCTTTCTTTAGGGGTTGTATGTCTCCAGATTCCAGGGTCCCTGGCCACCGGGACTGACCAGGAGAGGGAAGCCCTAGCTTACGCCTGGTTCTCAAGGTGCCTCTTTGTTCTGTGATCCTTAGTGTGTTCTGGAAGATACTGGCCAGTGGCCCCTTTCTGGCTCCTTTGGCTGGGAAAGCCTAGGTGATGGCTGTCTAGCCTCTCTCCGTACCTCCTGAGGAAGGCAAGCCAGGGCTGAGCTTGGCTAAAGCCGCCTTCCCTCTGTGAGACACTGGGCTGTTCCCACATGGAGACAGTCAGCAGGAGGGCTGCCACTGAGGAGGCCCAGCCCACCCTCCAGCTTCTTCACCCTCCCATGTTTGCTGCCCTTTCTTCTGCCCCTTTTCTCTGAGACACGCTGGTCAGGACGGCCAGGATCCATGCCCTGAGGTGAGAGCTGGCCTGTGATACTTGCTGGCGCCGGCTATTTTGGGCACCCCTATTCCAGAGCTGCGGAGACCCCAGGATTCTAGAGCTGCTTCTGTTCAGGAATGCCATTGTTCAGCCCTCCCCCGGCATCCCTGGGAATTGATGCTAATTTCAGCCTCTGGTCCCTGACTCATTCTCTTTCCCTGACTCATGGGTGACCTTGGGTTTCTGAAGCCCCCTCTCATTGGGGAATTGTAGGGGCAACCATCTTATGCTGGGATGGGCTTTAGGGCGGGGCAGGGTAGAATTAGGAAAGGGGGAGGAAAGAGTCTTTAGTCACGTTTTAAAAATCTGCCATCTAGAGTCAGAGAGCTTCGTTTGCTTTGTGACAGCCTGGGCTGGACTTGCCAGCCCCTCAGAAGCCCCTAAGAAACCCCTCAGTTAATCACTGATCTCCAAATTCCTAAGTGCAAAATGTGAGGGGATTGTTCCTGTAGGGAAAGCATCCAGGAAGTGAGATCCCTGGCCTCACCTTACTACTTTTGTTCTGGATGAAGCTTAGGCTGGTCATAGGCAGGGCATGGGGACAGTAACTGCCAGAGCTGGTGCAAGACCGGGAAGGCAGGGGTTAACCCAGCTTTGTCCTGGTTGATGGATTCTGGAATCATAATCCATTAGCTCTGCCTGCGTGGAGTGAGGCCAGGCGAAAGCATTCAGATTGGTCTTTGTTCTGTGCCTTTGCCATCCCTGCCAGGGACAGAGGGGCTGTGGACATGTTCCCCCTTCCTGCCTTGACCAAGAAACAATGAAAGAATCCTGGGGGTTATTCTGGTTGCTGTGGATTCTCAGACCTCTCTCCTGGGTGAAATAGCTCTAGGTTATTCAGATGATGAGACGAATCATCCCCCAAATGTCACCCCAGAGGCTTGTACCTGGCTAATTTTGCTGGACCCTGGCAGCTTAAAGAAGAGTTTGCAGGAAGCAGAGGTCAGATGGCGGGTGGGAATGGAAGAGTCAGTAGAGCCTGGGATGGAACTTTGGGGGTGTATAAACTTACTATAGGCAGTAGCCATAGCTCCAGAAGAAAAAACCACCTATTAACATTGATGTTAGAATTATTAACAACTTATGGAAGACTGAAGCTATTTCAATAAAAGGTGTCTTATTAGAGAGTTTCATGACGAGGTAGCAGTGACTGAGCGGGATATCTGTCCCCATCCACTTATGCAGGTTGCGCTACATGGTGAAGCAGTTGGAGAACGGAGAGGTAAACATCGAGGAGCTGAAGAAGAACCTGGAGTACACAGCTTCTCTGCTGGAGGCCGTCTACATTGATGAGACACGGTGAGAGAGACCTACACTACCAGCTAGACACATGTGTCTCAGAGACAGGGAGGAAGAAAGTAAGAAAGGGGCCAGGCAGTGGCGCACGCCTGTAATCCCAGCGGCTCAGGAGGCTGAGGCAGGAGGATCCCAAGTTCAAAGTCAGCCTCAGGAACTTAGTGAGACCCTAAGCAACTCAGTGAGACTCTGTCTCTAAATGAAGTATAAAAAAGGGTCAGGGATGTGACTCAGTGGTTAAGTGGCCCTGTGTTCAATCCCTGGTACCAAAAAAAAAAAAAAAAAAAAAAAAAAA
>JAJEJO010034972.1:0-17774 GCA_020662805.1 Glaucomys volans
GGGGGGGGTCAGTGCTGGGGATTGAACCCAGGAACCCAGGGCCTTGTACATGACAGGCAAGCACTCTACCAACTGAACTATATCCCCAGGCCTTCTTTGGTCTTACCCTGGAGATTCTTAATGCCTCTGCCTTGGGAGAACACACAATGTGCACTTCCTGATGAGCTTAGCAGAATGCAGAGACTGCCCTGCCCTGACTGCCCTGAGGCATGGACATGCCTGGGAAAGACCTCAGACAGGGCTGTTCCCCAGCTCCACCCTCACTCGCCCAGGGCTCTGTGTACTCCTGGCTCCTCACATTCATATCTGTAAAATAAACATCATAACACCTGGTGTCTGAGCGAAGACATTTTCCGTTGTAAGTGACAGAAACAGAAACTAATTCAAGTTTTCACTTAGCATGGTATTTAGCGAATAGCTGACACACTGTAAATAGTGACAAATGAATAAATATTTTTAGAAAGTAGGAAAAGTATCGGAAAAATATTCAGGTGTCTTGTGCTGTCTAAGCGAAACCAGAACATCAAAGCCTTAGGAAGAGCAGGCAGATCTACTGAACCAGATGGAGAAGATCACGCCAAGCAAGAGCAGAGCTTGGCCTTGCAGCTCCCCCTACAGTGCGACTGCCCAGCCCTGGCAGTGCTGCAGGAGGGGCCTGGTCTACACACTGGGTGTGAGCACACATGAGTGCCAGTGCACACTGGAAGGGTGGAGGCCCCACGGAATGAGTGATGTGAGATGTCAAAAGCTCAAGGGATGGAAAATAGAGGTTAGTTTTCAGGTTCCATTTCCCATCAAGATTCTAAGCAAGCATGACTACTATAAACCCCCTTCCCAAGGTCAACTCCAGAGAGTCAGAAAGAGAAAACTAAAAACCACAAGAAACTACTGGGGTGGGGTGCAGTTATGAAGGGTAGAGGGAAGGGTAGAAGGCAATGCTGGTTTTGGCCTGGGCAGAAGGCAGCCCAGAGCAACAGGGAAATATACAAAAGACGGGGGATGTTAGGAATTCTGTTCTTACCTCTTCCCGATCACAGCCTTGGGAAGAACCTGTAGTGACTCAAACCTACCAGCCAGGTATCTCAGGAGTAAACTCAGAGCAGTGAAGATGTCCTGTGTTTGTGAGAGTCTGGGAATAGCACGTGGGGTAACTGGCTCTGGCCATTACTCTCTCATCCGTAAGGGCTTCTAGAAGAGTGAAGCTACAGTCTGAGGAGGGTGTTCTCCTAATGCCACCTCTCCCTAGGTGGGAAGTTACCTGGGATAACCTGAGAGCTGTCTCGTTAGGTAATCCTGGGGTCTCCTGTTCTAGTCTCACCTCCCTCTACTCACTGAACTCACTGGAATTGAAATAGCATCTGGCCTCTCAGAGTCAGGTCAGCACTGCCTGAAGGGGGAGCCAATACTCCCAGAAAAAAATGAGCTTGTAAATGAGCTTGTCTAACAAGACAATCGTGAAGCACAAAAATTCAGTAGAAAAGTTGTCTTGCTGAGTCCAGAGGCCAAGCTGGGTGGAGGGCTGGGAACCAAGCAGTGTGAGAACAGGGAGAAGAGAGACAGTACTAATACTGAGCAGAAACCTCGTGTTCACAGAAATCTCACTTGATTCTCATGTCCATCCTTAGAGATAGGACTTTTCACTACCATTCTCAAGTAAGAAACTATGCCTCAGAGCAATCAAGTGGCTGCTGAAGAACCTCAAATTCATAAACAGGGATTGCAAGCGAGACCTGGGCTCTGGAGTCAGACGGTACAGCTTTGGTCACTTCTTGATTAAAAAAACTTGGCCGAGTCACTTCTCTGACTTCAATGTACTCTTCTACAAAACATGGGTAAGAACTGAACCTAACCCATCAGGTTGTTGTGAAGATAAAATGTGTTAAAACAGTCCCTGCCACATACACAGCATTGGTTGTTATTTTAATCATGTTCAACTGGATGCTCCTTTTATCTGCTCTGTTGTTTTGGTAGAAGATGATAATTCATCTCTCCCAACTTGTTTAAAAAGCAATCAGTTGGAATTGTCACTTTTGCTTCTCAGATAGGAAAAGTCCACCCACATGGACTTGAAAGGAAGAAATGACAGAGTTCTGAAATCAGACCCTAGACTTCAGCAGAGGCCTTAAAATGAGAGAGACAGTGGACTTTCCCAGAGGAAAAAGTTTCCTCTAAGTGCTCAGAAAGGACACAGACTTTGTTAGAAAGGATCCTGGTCTGTCCTGTCTTATCCAGAAAGACTCACAAGCAAAGTTGGAATTGTTTAAAGTCTGTCTGAGGCCAGGCACAGTAGTGCATGCCTGTAATCCCAGTGGCTCTGGAAGCTGAGGCAGGAAGATCACAAGTTCAAGGCCAGCCTCAGCAACTTATCCAGGCTCCAGAGTAACTCAGTGAGACCCTGTCTCTAAATAAAATATAAGAAGTGCTGGGGATGTGGCTCAGTGGTTAAGCACCCCAAGGTTCAATCCCTGGGACCCTAAATAAATAAATAAATAAATACAGGCTAGACTTTCTTAACTAATTGTTCATTAGTGCAATGGAATATTATAAAGCTCCCTAATCTTATCTACACAGACATTAAACTCACATGCACATGCCTGAGCACACATGTGCACGCACACACATGCATGTGAAGGCACTTGTGAAATGGTTAGATGCAGAAAGCCCAGCACAGAGTGATAAATAGACCATGATGCATTTATTGGAAAATAGGACTGTTTGTGAGTATGTATAGACAGACAAAGATAGGAACGGACAGTGAGATGGGCTCATGTGCATGGAGTGTGGGCCATTTTTTGAAGCTTTCTATGAAGTTTTGGTCTTTTCAATAGAAATCCAAAGTATGGAGAACTAGCACTGGGATGTACTTGTAAGTACAAAATCACATCAATACAAACGGAATTTGTTTTTCTTTGCAGAAAACAAACCCAAAGCATGTATCATCTGTTATAGATGTATCATACCTGTCACCTGCACCCTCATACACACCCACAGATACTCACAGAAGGACAGTGTCTCCCTCAGCATCACTGGACAAGGAAGCCCTTGCTAATCAAGAATGCCAGAATGGTGAACAGGGGAGAGGATCCACTATGTGCCAAGCACTTTGCAACCAGTTTCCTGTGGGAATCCCCTTCCTGACCCTGCACAGGAGGCAGCAGCATCTCCATTTGCTGATGAGGAAATGAGGCTCAGAGATGTGAAGTGACTTCAGGCTGGGAGTGGCTTCCACCCCACCACACTCATCCCTGGTCACAATCAAGTGCAAGATCAGTGGCTTTGGAGGTTTCTCTCCATTGACCTCACCTTCCCCCATAACTGCCTCTGCAAGGCGGCCTGTCTCCCCCTTTCACTGGGGTGTGGCTCCCTGGCCTCCCCAGCTGAGGCCTGCATTGTCTCATCTCTGTATTGCAGGAGCAATACGCGGGTGCTGACCTGGGCAGGGGAAGATTCTTGAGAAAAGATGGACAGAGATAAGAATTTCCAAGTCCCCCCGAGAATACTCCCCTGTGACACAGAGACCCCTGATGGTACGAAGGAGTCCCGCCACACGCAGTCGTGGGAGTGGTGATCAGTCATTCTAGCCAGAGGCTCTGAGGTCTGTGATAACTGACAATCAATGGGAATGGAAATTTTGAAGGAAGAAACAAGATAACCCCAGAGAAGTAATCAGAAATAAGCATGGAAAATGGGGTGCCTTCCTCAGTAGCAGGCTCCGGCCTATGCAGGCCTGGCACATGATATTGTGAAATTAAGTATTGAATAAATACTTAGTTAAATGGTGGATGGATGATGATCATCCTGTGAATCCACACAGCCTTGGTTTGGCAGCACCATCGGCCTTTCAGAACCAATATGTCCCTCACTGAATGCACGACCTCCCTTTCCCTCCCTAACCACCTGCTCCTCCTCTGTTTCCTCCACAGATGGAGAGGGCCTGGTCCACCGGTTACCCAACCAGAGCACACCTGTCACCTCTGACTCTCTGAGCCTGTCCCCACCATTCACCAGGTCCCAGTGATTCTTGCCTTTAAACATCACTAGATTCCTCTTACTCTTCTTCATCCTGGAGAGTACCTTGGTTAAAGGCAGCTGAGTGACTGGGATCTTAGACTCCACAACCAGGCTGCCTGGACCACCACGTGCCAGCTTTATGACCTTTGGGAAATCATTCAACCAGTTCTCTCACCTCAGTACAGGTTGAGTATTTCTCATCTGAAATACTTTGGAATATTTGCATATGCATAATGAGATATCTTGGGGATAGGGCACAAAACTATTCACAAATTCATTTATGTTTCATATATACCTACCCACACAGCCTGAGGGTGATTTTATACAGTGTGTGTTTGTGTGTGTTTTTTTTCAATTTTGTTTGTTTGGGCACTGGGGATTGAACCCAGAGGTGCTTTACCACTGAGGCACATCCCCAGCCTTTTTTATATTTAATTATGAGACAGGATCCTGCTGAGTTGCTCAGGGCCTCCCTAAGTTGCTGAGGCTGGCCTTGAACTTGTGATCCTCCAGAGCCACGGGGATCACAGGTGTGTGCCACCATGCCCAGCTTATACAGTACTTTTAGTAGGCCTGTGTTTGACTATGACCCATCACATGAGGTTGGGTGTGGAATTCTCCACTGGAATATCATGTCAATGCTCAGAAAGTTTTGCATTTTGGATCTTCAGATTAGGGATGCCATATTAAGCATACTCAAACCACACCTATCTCAGAGGACAATTATGAGGACACAGTGAGGGTAATCATCGTCCTCCTAACTTAACACAAAATTCCTTAGGCTCATCTGAGTTCTGACCTCTTCTCCCAGATCAGGCAGAGGCCCACCTCAAATTCAAGGCTGTTCTGTCACTCATGGCCTCTGGTGAAAAGGGCCTGCTTCTTGGAGTCATGTAATCCTAAATTGAGATTCATGTGTAAAAGAATTATCAGTTTGGATTCTCTTCTCCCACTTTATCATCTCAAAACACCGCTAACCAAGGTTGTATGTTAAGGATTAAATCTGGTCACCTGTGTGGGAGCCCTTAGCTCATATACAGGGCACATACTAGGCATTCAGTCCATCTTAGCTTTTTCCTTCCACTCCTCCCTTTCCAGAGATGAAGGGAAGGAGCAGGAAAAGTTAGGATAGGAACTGAGGTCAAATTCTGGCAGAAGGGGTATCACTCAGTGAGGAAATGAGGGCTGGCACGGGTGAGTCAGGCCAGCAGCCCATCTTGGGAGACATCCAGTTGCATCATGAGGTCCCCAGGAGCTCCAACCCGCTGCATGGCAGAGCGTCCTGCAGCCAGGAGCGCTAGCAGGGCCAGAAAACTACAGCTGCCATCACCCTTCACATGCAGGCATCTCAGCAGGTGTCCTCAAGGCCCCACCGCAGAGCTCTTCCAGGAACCCTGGCTCAGAGATCGTGCTTTTGGTTAATGGGTGCCCAAAAGCATCCTGAGGTGGCAGTCATTCTTTGACTATTTTCTTTCTAAAGAAAAAGTGACAGAAATCAAGAATTTGGCTTCAAATGTGTAGATTAAGGTTTATTGCCAAAAAAAAAGTCTATTTATTTTCAAAAACCAGGAGAAGACAGGGATAAAAACTGCTAGCTTTGTGCCTCTGGTCTTAGGGTTTAGTACATGATTAGAGACCAGGGCAGGCATGGGGTGGTTCTAGGATCACTTTGAACAGCAGGTGACCTTTTCATCAACCTAGGACAGAATCTTTCACCAGCTGTCTGAAGTCACTCTTCTATCTTGGTATCAAGTTAAATGGCATGTGTGGAAACAGTTTGGTGCCTGAGTTCTAATGATGGTGCTTAGCAAAGGTGACAGCATTTGGAGGAGGAGAGGGTGGTCTAGAGACTCCACAGCTACTATTCTTTAGCTTATGTAGAGGCTTAGGGGCTACCCCAGGTCAATAGCAAGGAAGGCCTCACAGTTGCAGAAGGGTACTAAGATCCCCACGTTCTGACATGTATCAGGCAGTGTGCTAGACCATGTATATGTGCATTGCAATACAAGTACAGAAATATGTATACACTCATGCATATACACACATGTATGTGTTTTATAGATATGTATGTGTATATATATGTGTGTATTACACATACATATTCATATTCATATACATATTTATATGCACAGACATGCATTCATATGCAGATGTGTATATATAGGGTAGATATGTATGTGTGTATGTATGTATGTATATATGCATATATATATACATATATATATATATATATATATATATACTCCCTCATAATAGGCCTCATTACCTGTGTCTTAAGTCACAAAGCTAGATTTGACTCTAAACCCATGTACTTTTACACTGCTTCCTCTCCTATAACATAAACAAAATCACCCATGACAGGTCTAGCTCTGTGGAATATGTCTTCTAAATTCTGTGTACCAAGACCATAAGAATTCCCCAAATGTGTCTTTCTGCATCCAGGATTTGGGTGAGGGACAGCATACTCTGGGCATTAGCCAGGTGTTATGGTGTGGATGTGAGGTGTCCCCCAAAAGCTCACATGTGAGACAATGCAAGAAGGTTCAGAGAAGAAATGATTGGGCTATGAGAGCCAATCAGTGAATTAATCACCTAATGGAATTAATTGAGTGATAACTGAAGGCCGGTGGGATATGGCTGGAGGAGCTGGGCCTTGGGGGCGTGGCTTTGGGGTGTTTATTTGCCTCTGGTGAGTAGAGTCTTCTTCTCTCTGCTTCCTAATCATCTTGTCAGCTGCTTCACTCAGACCTACTCTTCTGCCATGATGTTCTGCCTCACCTCAAGTCCCAAGGAAAGGAGCCTGCTGTTTATGGATTGAGACTTCTGAAACTGGGAGCCCTCAAATAAACTTTTACTCCTCTACAGTTATTCTGATTGGGTCACAGCAGCTGACTAGAACCACCAGGTGACCCAGATGTGCCAGGGCAAAAGACCAAAGACCCATCCCCAAGTAGGCTGCCTGAGAAGCCCACCCCATCCTTCCTAACCTTTCCCTGTTCACCCCATGTGTGGGGACCAGGCATGGGCTTAGGAGGAAGCTGTTTTGGACTTAGGTATGTGGAGCAATAATTTCCTTTTAGTCTGCATTGTGCCTTTGAATGTTACAAATTGCCTCCTTGTGGACTTTAAATAATACATGTCTCACCAATGATTGAAGAGCAGCTCTGTTTCTACAATATCCTGTAGTCTACCCCAGGGCTGTAGGATTTTAATCAACTAATCACATTGCTGAGCATCTCCGGGTTGTTGTGCGCTCAGCACAGTGGCTTATGCTTGAACCTTGACACTCTGCAGACTGGCCAGGTAGCTGTCCCACTTTCTTGCCTGCATGCTCCACTGGGCTGTAAGCTCCAAGGAGGGAGAGTGGGCATCAGAATGACTCAAAGGCATGGGGCCCCCAGACCTGGCAGAGTGCTTGGCACACAGTGGGCATTCTATAGGTGCTGAGTGAAAGGAGGGATGAACAGAGGAGGAGTGTTGGAGGCTGTACAGGATATGGAGGCCGGCCTGTCTCTGACGGCTGTGTTCTGTTTGTAATAGTTTTTTGTCTTGCCATTATATTTTGTTTTCTCTGAGCCTTTTTCTTCAATCACATTCAAAATTCGTGTTTGCCATTTCTTGTACTGGTTCTGTTTATTTAGCTGGAAGGAGATTTGTATTTTCAAAGCTCATGTGTCTGCTCTGGAGTCAAGGTTGTTTTGTGTGTGTCATTTCTATGAGACTTTGCTTTTCAGTTGTTTTATGGCCCAATTCAGCTTTTCCACTTCTATACAGAGAAGTGGGGTAGAGTTGGGGTGGGGACAATTAAGGGTACAGGTCACATGGGCCAGGAGATGTGAGTGGGGTTGAGGGCACGCCTCTGGGCTACCTGTCTGAGTCCCAGTGGTCCACATCCTCCTTCAGCATAGACAGCAGGCCTGCACACAGGCCTTTTCTGTCAGCATCCCACTTCTCCTCCAACTTGGGGAACTTGACAAGTCTACTCTGTCAGTTAGAACAGTCTGGCATGTGCTGTGGCCCCAAGTAACCCCAAATCCCCATGTCTTAAAAAGGACAATGTGGTGGGATTTTTTGTTGTTTTGTATTTGTTTTTGGTTTTTGATTCTTGCTGCATGCCCAGTATGGGGCTTCTGAGAGTTCTGCTCCACTGCTGGCTCCAGGCCCCGAGCGGATGGAGCAGCCACCATCTGGAATGCCGACAGCTATCCTGAAAGAGGGAGAGAGGACTCTACAGGGTCTTGCACCAGCAATTAGATGTTTGACCTAGAAACAACACGTGTCACTTCTACTCCCATCTCCTGGCCACAGCTAGCCATGTGATCACGTCCAACCACCGGAAGGCCAGGAAATACTGGGCCCCAAAAAGAGTGCCAGAAATAATTAATGAACAACATTAATAATTGCACATTTTCCAAGACTGCTCCCTATCTCAAAACCCTTCCTGACTTTCTCTCACTGCCAAAGTCAAGTATGAGCTTCAAAGCAGAGCACACAAGGCATTTGCCTGCCTCCTCCAAGCCTCATGTCCACAGCTCTTTCACAGGCCCTCCTGTCTCCAGTGATCCAGATGATTGAGGTCTTTAATCAGGTTGTGTGTGTGTGCCTTTCCACATGTTCTTCTCACTGCCTAATCTGCCTAGAAACTCATTCATGAAAACTCAGGACAAGTGGCTCCTCTTCCAAGGCAGCCTCCACTGACTCTACCAATTAGAGTTGAGCTCCCATCTCTGTAGTTCTTAGTGTCCTGTTCATTGTACTTGACATTTTACTCCTTCTGTTAATTCATGTCTCCTCCATCAGCCTGACCCCATGGGACAGTGGCTGTATTCTACTCATCTCAGAATGCCCAGGCCTAGAACACCATCCCTAGTCTGCATGAGATAGATATTCAGCATACATCTCTTGAACATTTGGTGATAACTACTTTGACAGTCCCTACTATTTAGATGCATATTGTTAATCTTTTAAAAATGTAATTAATATCAGTTCAATGGTTCATGATTTAATCCACAATTTTCTTAAGGGTAGGCCTTGACCAATCCATGGCTCTTGGGCACACAGATTTGGCAATAAGATTCAGGAAGACATGTGACAAAGAAGAAAGTAGAGTCTGACTTGTGGCAGATCCTTATCATGCAAGGTTCCATAAAGCATCATGGTCACCAAAGTACAGAGAGTGTAACTACTGTCACTGTGCTCTCCTGGAGGGATGGATGTGTAGATAGTGATGTTGGGAGCCTGCACCTGGAGAGGAAGGAGCACAGTGCAATCCTGTGTCAGCTAGGCCCCCTTTGGTATATGGAACAGGAACTCTGCTCAGCCAGCTTACAGTGAAGGGAAAACAATTCAAAGTACATGGGAGCATTCTGGAAACCAAGACATAAAAGCAGCTGGGTCTTAGGAACAAAGCAAAGCAGAAATAAATGATACGGTGATCTCTTCTTCTCTCTGGCCTCTCTACTTTTCTCTATAGGATGCTTTTAACCTCTCTTAGGACCAGCTTCCTCTTCTTTCCTCTCTACAGGGTGGGAATGTGGGCCAGGGAGCCCATTGCCTCACAGGAGCAATCTGGACCTTAAGAACAAAGCTGCACACCTCCCTTGGTTCCAGGCCCAAAAGGATCCATTGACCTAGACAAGGTCAAGTGTCCACTATTGAAACAATTCTTCACATTCAGAGACTGGAGTTCCTCTTTGACCCAGATGCTCCTACCACCTGGAGGGAAGAGAGGATAATGGTACCAAAATTGATGTTGGCCAGGGATCCCTTAAGTCTCAGGGGGGAGAATCAGCTCCCAGCACAATGAGAGAGAGGGGACAGTGCCATGAACAGCCATCAGGAAGGGCTTGTCAGAAATACAGATTCTCTACTGCATCTGACTCTGGAGGTCCAGGCTGGAGCCTGGGAATCTATGGTTCAAACAAGCCTCCCAAATAAGAGTAACGGATTGCTGGCTCTGAGCGGCAGCAGTTTAGCCTGCATTTCAAATTCAAGTTTATGCCCCTGTTTTATTCATTTCTGCTTTGGGGTTTATTACTCTTTCCACTTCCTTTCACTTGATAATTTGTTCCCCTTCTAGGTTATTTAAGTAGAAACTTAATTCTCCGTTTTTCTTCTTTCTAACTAATAGAGGCCAACATGAGCAATACGTTTTCCTCTAAGTACCAGGGTGGCAGCATCCTATAAATTTATATGATATGCTGTGTTTATATCTTTGTTCTTTAAATACTCTGTTCTGAAAGTCTTCTCTTCCCATGGCTTTATTTAGGAGTGTTTCTAACTTCTATGTGTCTGGATAACCCCTTATTGTTTGTGAAATTTATGTCTAACGTCATCAAACTGAAGCATGAGAATATGTAAAGCTAAATGTTTCTGTCTTTTCTTATTGAATAAGTGTCTCTGTCTCCCAATAAGTGATGCTTTTATGAAGAATTGGTCCCGGAAAGCTAAATGGTCAAGTTCAATATCTGGGTGTTGCTTCTCTATCCTCTACCTCCATTGAGAAAACCACTCTTGATATGTAGAAGACACCAGTTTGTGATGAAAAGAACAGGTCCTTGGAGTTGAATCTGGCTGTGCTTCTAATTAGCTCTGTGCAACCTCAGACAAATGACTCGCCTCCTCCGAGCCCATTCCCTTGCCTGGGGAAATCATGAGTGAAGACAGGCAAGCACTTGACACTTGATCTTTGCAGCATCAGTTATGCAGAGTTTGTCCTGGAGGACCGGTTGGATTATTTAGATGAGTGAAGACATCAAAGAAATTCTAGAAGGAGGTACAGTACCCAGTATCCCAGGAGTACACCACAGTCTCTCAATGAAATGCAGCTGGTGGAAGATGAAAACAGTTGGTGGAAGCAGACGTAAGGGTTCTGTCTTCTTAGCTGCTATTCAGTGCAGAGGAGAATAGGAACATTAACATATGGTCACCATTCCTTGCCTTCTTCCCCTGTCTAATGCTTCCTTATTTTTTAAAATAAGCCCAGAGTCAATTCCTCAGGAAGTGACCCGCCCATCTCCTCTCCAATCCTACCTACACCATTGATTCCTGAATGCACAAACTTTTCTGTGCTGTTCCCATTGTTATCACCTGCTGCCCTGGACATGTCCCTGACTCTAGCCTGAACTTCCTAAGGGCAAGGACTGGGAGGATAAACAAGAGAGGGCTGGACACCTGATAGGGAGCACCAGGCATTGAGGAGACCCATTCACTGAAGGGCAGAGTGGCGCACACCTAGTGCCACAAGGATGTGGAAAGAAATGTTTTCCCAGCAACAACGGAACACCTACTGTTTACCAAGCACTGGGCATATCAAAGAGAAGAGAGTAATTATCCCTTGCAAGGAGTGTGTTATGGTTTGGATGTGAGGTGTCCCCCAAAAGCTCATGCGTGAAACGAAGTAAGAAGGTTCAGAGGAAAAACGATTGGGTTTTAAGAATCTTAACCTAATCAGTGAATTAATCCCTGATGGGATTAACTGAATAGTAACTGGAGGTAGGTGGGGTATGGCTGGAGGAGGTAGGAATTGGGGCGTGACTTTGGGATATATATTTATATCTGGGGTGGAGTCTCTCTCTGCTTCCTCATCACTGTGATAAGCTGCTTCCCTCCACCACCCTTTCCTGCCATGATGTTCAGCCTCACCTGGAGCCCTGAGTAATGGAGACAGCCTTCTGTGGACTAAGAGCTATGAAACCGTGAGCC
Organism: Glaucomys volans; assembly: GCA_020662805.1. Classification (NCBI taxonomy): domain Eukaryota; kingdom Metazoa; phylum Chordata; class Mammalia; order Rodentia; family Sciuridae; genus Glaucomys; species Glaucomys volans. The sequence continues at coordinate 11,716 of JAJEJO010034972.1, forward strand.
CTCAAAGAAACCTTTCCTCCTTTACAGTTGTGCTGGTCAGGTCATTTAGTCACAGCAGCAGAATAGCTGACTAAAACAGAGTGGGATATGGACTTCTGAACAGGAGATTACAACAAGGTAAGAGCAAGGTGGTCAGTGGCGGAGAAAGCACTCAGGAGCACAGAAGACCCAGCATCTCTTCCCACACTGACTGGGCAGAGAAGCTGCCTGGAGGGTCTGGCTTTTCACATGAACCTGCAAAGATAAGGAGGTAGCAATATACAGAAAAGGGGACAGGAAGAAGACTGCTCCAGGCAGAGAGGACAGCAGAGGAAATGCCAGAGAACATCATGGGTGTGAGGGAAGGCCATCGGGGCCAGGGAAGGAGCGGGAAGAGGAGGGGGCCACACCAGACCAGGCAGGTGTTGGCCAACCCCTTCAGGGGGGCCTACTGGGGAATCTTAGGCAGTCAGTCTGAGCAGGATGACAGAGGCCAGTGAAAGGGTGGGCAGGAGATGGATAGGAAGGGCAGCAAGAGATGTGGAGGACATGGCTATGTGGGCATGGAGACTGGTCACAGAGGTGAAGGGAGAAGGGAGGCCAGGGATCATGGGGATTCCAGTGGTGTCATCCACCAGGGGAGGAACACATGGGGAGATGGAGGTTTGGGGGAGAGTGGAGAAGGTGGCAAGTTAGATCTGGGCAGGTCTCATTCTATGTGTCTCTGGGACACCTTAAGGGGATGATATTCAACAGGCAGCAGGTTGTGTGATAATAATAATAATGATAAGGATGACAATAGTAGTGGCACAATGCAGTTGAACCCTCACAATAACCTTAAGAGGAAGGAAACGGAGGCAGGGAGATGTCCAGTAACACCCAGGGTCATGCAGTCACCGAGAGGCAGAGAGTTTCCTACAGACATTCAGGTTTCCCAAGCTCCCGTGAGGGATCTGAAACTCAGGGGACAGCTATCCTGAGACTGGACATAGAACTGAAAAGTCTTCTGCACCTGGATACACAGTCATGGAAGCCACAGGAAGGGAAGTGACTGTGTTTTAGAAGGTTTTGTGTTGCTGTGACCAAAATACCCAACAAGAACAACATAGGAGGAAAAGATGATTTTGGTCCACAGTTTCAGAGGTTCAGTCCACAGTCAGCTGACTCCATAGCTCTGGGTCCGAGTGAGCAGAACATCATGGTAGAAGGGTGTGGTGGAGGAAAGCAGCTCAGGATGTGGCACCAGGAAGCAAAGAGAGCTCTGCTCACCACAGATAAAATGTAAACCCCAAAGTCACACCTCAGTGACCTAGCTCCCTCAGTCACACCTACCTGCTACACTTAATGCCCAGTTAATCTATATCATGGATTAAAGCACTGATTAGGTTGAGGCTCTCCTAACTCAATTCTTTAGCCTCTAAACTTTCTTGCATTATCTCACACATGAGCTTTTGGAGGACAGTTCATATCTAAATCATAACAGACCATGAAGAAATGGAGGGCTGGATGGGGACCCTGAGGAGCACTGAGGTCAGAGCAATGAGAAAGTGAGGCTGGAAAGGAGTGGGCAGAGGAGGGAGAAGGCCAGGACAGTGCGCTCCCCACCCCCCAGTCAGAGAAAAATGTGCTCCAGACAGAGAAGGGAAGAGAACGGCATTGTCACATGCTGCCTGGAGATCAGCACATGGAGGACTCAGAAGGGCCATTGGATTTAGAAGTGAGGAAGATACTAGTCACATTGGTAAGGTCAGCATCTGTGGAGCAGTAGGGGAAATGAGACAGTGAGCTGAAAAGTGGGAATTGAGGGAGTGAGACGGTGGGTGCAGACATGGTTCATGAAGGGGAGATGACAGGCAAGTAGTCCTGGGGCTAAAGGAAATTCTTAAATAGTAAGGACAGGAGAGTGTATTTATAATAATAATAATAGTAAGAAGAAGAAGAAGAAGAAGAAGAAGAAGAAGAAGAAGAAGAAGAAGAAGGAGGAGGAGGAGGAGGAGGAGGAGGAGGAGGAGGAGGAGGAGGAGGAGGAGGAGGAGGAGGAGAGGAGGAGGAGGAGGAAATAAATTCTCATTGCCATCCCCCACCCACCTGCCACCCACCAGCTGTCACTCATCCAGGGGACTTGGTCAGGTTCCCTCTTAGTCCTCTCTCCCACTTTCCAGTCTGGGGGTGGAGGAAGTCTAGAGATTACTCAGAAGGACCAGCTTCTGGACAGTCTGACCATTTGAAGAAAACTGGAGTCTTCCCTTTGCCTGAAGCTCTGAGGTCCTTGGGGAGCTTTCCAGGTCTGGTCTAATTGTAATCTCTAAGTACATATGCCATGTCCCAAAGTCAATACATAGAGTTAATGCCACACCAGTGTAAATCCTCCTAAGCCCTCTAATAGAATTTGACAGCTCTGAGTACAGGACGCTTATTCTTTCAGGTAAAGAACCATCAAAGGATTTGTCTTTTAATGGCAGTGATAGCTGATCCCTTCTGAGCGATTAAGATGTGAATTGTCAATCACCAAAACCATCCGGGTTGAACTGAAAAACAGCAAAGGTCATTAGCAGAGATTCCTGAGATGGATTTGAACTCTGGCAAAACCAATGTTAGGCCAGCAAAGGAAAACAGTGGAAAAAGAGATGGGTATTTAATAAACATCTCTGGGACAGTTGGCTAACAGGCCAGGGGAGGCTTCATTTAAATTCACACAGCATGCCTGTCAAGTTCAGCCCGTATCTTACCGTTAATGTGTGACAAACCTGGAGACAGGAACTGGCATTGTTACCCCTGCTGCTGATGAGGAGATAAATTCCCAGCTATTGAAGAAACAGATACCATCAGGGGCTCTGATGGATGGGTTCAAATATATAAGAATGAAAATTTTTGCACCACAATGTAATAAAAATAAATATCAAAAGGAAAGCTGCCGCATCCCTTATGTCTGTCGCAATCTCTTTCCCAGGCCTGCTTACTGCCCAAAACAGATAATGGATGGGCGGCGATGCGATTCCCCTGATAACTGGTCAAAGGAGATGAGCAGAATCACACCAGGAAATGGAGATAGTAAATCATCACGTGGAAACAGGTGCAGTCTCACCAGCTATGAAATAAAAATTTAGATCCAAGCAACTTTCAGGTCCCGTTACGCCCCTATCAAAGCACAAAAATAAATAGGATAAAACCCAAGTTTGGGAGCAGTGGAGCAGGGCCTTCGGCACTACTTTCCAGAAAGACTGTACCAATTCCCATGTCAGTCAGGCAACAGGCAGGAGAGATGCTGTTGCCCTCTGACCCACGAATTCCTTCTTTAATTTAAAAAAAAAAAACAAAAAAACCCTGGTGGTATTGTTCCCAAAGAATGGAAAGCATGTTGATACCCTGGTGGTATTGTCCCCAAAGAATGGAAAGCACATTGATAGCAGCAGGATCGCTCCAACTAGAAATTTCCAACAACCCAAAGGCCAAAGAGGAGGGTGCTGGCCAAGCGAAGTGGAGTGTGGTAAAGCAGTGGAGACACACAGCGCTGTCGGGAGTAGCCAGCTGACAGGGAGCTGGGTGGGTCCTGGAAGCTTCTCTATGAAATATGCATGGTTGTCATTAACATGCATAGCATTGGTCTTCCTGGATATTGATAAGGAAAAGGTTTTGGAGGGGATACAACTCACTTAGATGTTAACATTCATTAAGATTTTATGGTAAGTGGGATGCTAATTTTGGTCATTCAATTTTCATTGAGCATTGGCCACATGCCAGACGTTGAGGATATTGAGATGAGAGGAAATGCTTCTGTTTCCCAAGGGCTTATGGTCAAAAGGGAAGATAGACAGACAGACAGACAGACAGACACACACACACACACACACACACACACACTGATCAAGTGTGGCAAATGAGACAGGAGGTATAGATAGGGCATTTTGTGGGAAGGGAGGGGCTGGATGGCATGGCTGGGCTTCATATGCAGGATTAGGGCATCACAGCTGGGGCAGACATGATGGAGGGTGCCCATCAGATCTGATGTGTGTAAGTACATGCATTTCCTCTCCCAACAGACCTGCAGGGTCTGGAGGGTCTGGAATATTTTTTTCATGGGTCCCAGGACCCAGTGGCCACCTCCCCAGGGCAGTCCCAACTTATTCCTTCCATTTCTCATCACTGTCATCCACCATCCAAACCAACCCCTCCCGATCCATCCAGCACACACCTCCTGGCTGAAGCCACCCAGAGCCATTTGCCCTGGGCAAAGATGTGCACATCACTCTGCATGGTCCGTGGATCTGATGACTCTCGAGGCAAACTGAAACAGGGAAGGACTCTCAATACTTTCTATGGTTTACTTCCTATTCATAGTGGAGTGTTCTTTCTTAAAAGGAGGCTTGGATAAGATCCAACCATGTCAAGAGGCTACATGGAACCTCGGGTGAAATGACTCTGTTACTAGTTCCTGGAAAGTTCTGGATACGGAAACTGTTGTTCATAAACTGAGTAGAGGGGAAGGGAAGGCAAGAGCCCTGCCAGGGAGGCTCTGATTGACATTGACAGGCATGTGTTATGCAGGGTGGCAGAGGTGGGAAGTGGTGAGGGCCCGTAGCCAGGATTGCCATCTGATTGTTGGTGTCGCTATCGTCGACAAAGAGTTCTGTGGGACAATGGATCACTTAGCCTTTAGAACCTAGTTTGTGAGAGAGAGGAAAAGCTGAGCGCTTCACAAAGGAAATGAGGACATAAATCAAGAGGTTCTTGAGAATAATAAAAGAAGCAGCTTAGTGGAATGGTCTGCTTACCAATGCATCAGCATGAACTCATGTACTTTGAAAAAAAAAAAAAGAAACTCCCTCTCTGCTGAGCTGACCTAAGCCACCAGGCGCCATCTTGCATATATCAGGAAACCACCAAGTATGCCACACAAAAGCAGTTCCTTCATCCTTGCCCTTGCCAGATAGCCAGGGCCTTTGAAGGTGGAGCCATTCCAGAAATGACTGAGAGAAGAAGGGGCAGGAGCCCCTTGTGAATGGAGAGCCATGTTTCCAAAAGCAGTAATGTTTGGGGGCCCAGGAATGTCGATGGGCACCAGAAGAGGATGCCTCTTGTGGAAGTTGTCACTTGGCAGCAAGCAGAGCTTCACCTGGAGCCACGAGGCACTAATTATGGCCACCTGAGCAGGCTGAGAGTCTGCACAAGACCCTTGAGTCTGAGATGATCCCTTGAATAGGACGTTAATGTGAAGTGGGCTGACAAGACGGAGTAAGGGCGACTGAAGTGCTGTTAGCAGAAGTCGGGAAATGCCATACCTGAATTGCACCATGTCTTCAGAAACACAGCCTTGAGTTTCCATCTGCCTCTAAGTTACAGATCACTGCTTCTCTGGCCCTACAAGCCTTCGAACCACCCAAGCAATTGGGTTGAATATTTTAAAATGTATCCAGATGATTTTATAATGAGGTCTTTAAGTTATGGGTACAGTTCGCATGAGAAGCCAAGGGTAGAGACTCAAAGATTCTTCTCCAGGGTTTATGCCCAAGGATTTGCCCTGGGAATGGTTTGTGTAGACAGGGAAGAACGCTGGTACCTGGTGCCTGGGCGTGAGGCATGGCTGACGAGGAGTCTCAATGGACCATGACCCACAAGGACTCACTGACTTTCCCTCCACCCTCCACCATGCCTCCCCCTCCCCTGCCCAAGTACAGAGTGGTTTCTCTGCTTCCTCTTGAATGGCCCCACTCCAGGCAACCTTGCCGTTTGGGTTGGTATCATGCACCAGAGAATGCTTGGCACTCACTAAAACCTACCTTGTCTACCTGTAGGCGGTGGCTGGACTGCATTCCCCAGTCCCCCCAGCAGTCACATGTGGCCTTGCCATGAAGTTCTGCCCTGACCCACAGGAGATGAGTGGAAATATGTGCCCTCCCAGCACTTCCCACACACAGCTCTCTGTTGTATACCTCTTTCTCAGGTCCCTCTGTGGTGGCCTGAAATGGAGACAATCCTTCCAGGGTCATCATGAAGCAGGGCAAAGGATCCAGCACCCTGCGGTCCAGAAACAACATGAAGGATGACCCCCTGCTGACTCGACCATGCACCCAATTCTGCAA